>JBAMYA010047233.1:0-35127 GCA_037176975.1 Arrhamphus sclerolepis | reverse complement strand
ATTCTCAGTTTTTGATAATGTAGATTTGGAGCCGACCAGAAGAAACTCTGTTTTGCTACTGTTGAGTTTAAGGAAATTTGAGGAAAACCATGATTTGATTTCAGCTAAGCAGCTAAACAGAGGGTCAGGGAAGGAGGAGACATTTCAAGACCTGATAAGGAACAGATGATCTTCTTTTTTTATTATTATTATTATGTTTTAACACATAAAACAGATTTCTTGCTAGTTCCTGGAGTTATGTTGTAAATTTAAAAAAAAGAGAGAAAAAAGAAAAAATGAATTTTTGTCCAAAAGAAAAAAAAAATCAACTTCATAATTTTTTTTGAAAAAGGGTCATTTTGTCATTCATGATTTTTTTTCCCAACAACCAAAACATTTTTAATCATACAGTCACAACTTTGACATAAAATTGCAGTTGCAGATATTTTACTTAAATTATGAGTTCTGATAAAAATGAGCAACTTCTTGTCATAAAATGTTTTGAAAACGTTTGCTAAATCATAACTTTTTGACATCAACCAGCTGGTCTCCTCACCAGTTATCCCACTTTTTGACATCAGTATCAAAACAAACAGACAGCCGTGCTGAAATATCCTCAAACGTTCTAGTTCTACGATTGTCTTTGCACGCTGTCATTCTAGTGGAAGTTGGTCCTTACAGGGTTCCTACACGTTTTCAAATTTAAAATTCCAGACTTTTTCCATACTCAAGTTCTCAGATTCTGGAGACTTCAGCATACAAACAACTACTCTTATATTTAAATAAATTATTTGGGAGAACTGCACACATCTTAATTTTGCATACACTGTACACCTAAACCTTCGTTCATGTCTTAGATCTGGTGAACAGATGCACTTATGCACTGACCCCAGGGGCTGGCGAGCAGCTCAGCTAGGCTAGCAGTTCAGTTAGGCTAGCAGCTCAGATAGGCTAGCAGCTCAGCTAGGCTAGCAGTTCAGTTAGGCTAGCAGCTCAGCTAGGCTAGCAGTTCAGTTAGGCTAGGAATCCTAAGTTGATTTACAGTTGCTAGCATTCTAAGGGGTGCAATGGATCAAAAATGCTCACATTTCGGATCCGATCACAGTCACGGATCAGCAAAAAGAGAAAAAAGGAATTTTTAATTTTCCATTTATTTTTTGAAGGGTTAAGGGGTTTCTGCCCATTAAAAACATTCATCTCATGACTCATTCAACTCAATTACATAAAAAACAACTTAAGGTCCAAAATAAGACATGATACTTATTGTTGCGCAGATTCATTTTGGCTCCTGTTTAGATGAGCAAAATTTCTTAATCAGATTAAAAACTTGTGGAATTATTCATTCTGAATCCACTGTTTATATGGGCACTAAATCAAACAATCCAATCATGTAGTGGTTAACGTGCACCACGCTCTATTCGTAAAAGAAGCATTTTGACATGCGCAGAGTTGTCTCACTGTCCTAAAACAACTGCAGAAGAAAAACCTGGTTTGGTCTCCATGGTTATTAATCCTTGTTTATACCATGGTCTGGGTGAATAATAGATTCTGATTGGCTGCAGGGTGTCCGTTAAAAAGTGGTGTAGGACACCGTTGGTAACCATGGTAACAGATGAGGATGGAGCAACAATTTGTCGTCCCGCAACGTCCCAACCAGCAGTAGTCAAGGTCCACAAACGTGAAACCTCCGACCTTCAGATGCCACTATGATGGACGTGCCAGTATCTCTATCAAATTTCACGATCAACAGCAATGTTACATTCAATTTTAAATAGTTTGTTGCGTGTCTTTCTGTACTGCTTACCTTACTTACTTTCTTTCTTGATACAGAGTGAACAGGGGTTAATATTTATAAAAACGATTTAGGACAGATTTACTTGCTTGATGCACATTTAATGATCATCAGAGTGAATGGTAGATAACATTTATCGGAATAAAAACAATTTAGAAAACTATCTGTGGACTTTGATTCTTGAAAACAAAATTTTGCCTTTCCTCTGGACACACACAAGCGGTAAGAGGTGCACTTGCCCTGTGAAACTATACTTTGTATCACGTAGCATGACGTAAACATCTCACTTCCCTCCACTGATTTGGCCCATTATAACTGTGCCCAGAGCCGGTTACCTTGGCAACGCTTCACAACGAGAGATATTAAATAGTCCACTCAGGCGCTTCTTGTGAAAAACCTGTAACGTTAAAAACAACATTAATGTTTTAATAACTGATTTAATATTTATTTCTTTCATAAGTGACCATGGTATAAGCGGGATATTGAGGTTATTACATAACCTTAACCTGGCTCAGTCAAATTCTGTGCAGATTTTTTCCGGAGATCTTTGACATACGTAAAGAAAAAAGAACTCACTGTTTTGTCGCGCTTTAATGCACCTAAAATATGCAGTTTTGTCACACTTTAACGCGCATGAAAAATGCCATTTTGTCGCCCTTTAACATGTTTTAAAAACGTTTTGTCGCCCTTTAACACACGTAAAAAAGCCGTTTTGTCGACCTTTAACGCACAATAAAAAAAAAAAAGCCTTTTATCAAGCTTTAACGCGCTAAAAACACTGTTTTGCTGTATAATAATTATCCCAGCAAGTCCCATTTAAATCTTCGGATCAGGCGCAGTTGATCCGTACCGATCCCTGTCTACAGTTCAGATCACGGATCAACTGCGATCCGTTGCTCCACTAATCCTAAGGATGCTAGCAACTGTAAATCATCTGATTTTACTATAAGTAATGTCACCATCGTTACCGCTGCCATGCAGATACAGCACATACCCGTTACCTTGTGTTACTGCAAACGTACGCCCATTGAACTTGGTGGTAGCTAAATGGGAATTAGCTTCATGTCAGAACAGTGATTACTCAAAATAATTAAATGTTTAACATGCCAGCTATAACAATAACAGCCCCTAACAAAACCCTCAAAGGAGCTTATCTCTTTGAAAAAAAAAAAAAGTTTGTTTGACGGCCACATGTGGCAAAATGCGATGAATTCTGTTGGTCTATATCTATAAAAGCTGAGCTGCATTTTACAAAATACCAGCAAAGGTCTGGAAACACAAATATCTCTCCATACTCTAATTTCCCTTTTCCATACTTTTCCAGACCTGGAAAACATTTAAATCAAATTCCATACTTTTCCATACTGCATAGGAACTCTGTTAGGACCATAAACTGCTGTCTGCAGCCATAAATAGAAGATATTTCACTGGTTTAGCCTGCAACGGTGGCGCCATCATCTTCAAGTTAGAACAATATGCAAATTCAAAAAGCTCTGCCAGATTCATATTTGGTCTAGAGACACAGAAACACCATCAAAGTTAATTCCATTTCAATAAAATTTAATAATGAGGTTATTTGGCCACCACACTACAGAAAAAACACACAAGAGAGCATTCAAAACTTATGTCAAGAGCAGCAATGGCCCACAACCCCATGTGGATACTGAGAGAGTTATGCTTCAAACAAAAGTGATTCTTTTTCTGTCTGGTTATCCTCATCTACTCTTTCATTTAATTATAACAAGTCTGGAATTGAAGCAAGGCTTTTCTGGGCATCCAAGAGTGTTTCAACATACTTCCTGGAACAAAGTAGACCAAGTGGACTGAAAATCAGTGAGACATGAAACAGTGACAGATCAGTCAACGACGACGGCTCATGAAACCAAAAACATGTGTGCTTGTGTTACCGATAATACGTGTTTTGTCTAATGTCGAATGTAACCCCGACTCAGAATACTACTCTGGGTCACAAACCAACACACTCCACCAGTACATCCTGAACAAAGTACTCAGAATCCCACTGGTAAAAGCAGTAGCCATCTTCAACACTTGTGCCACAAGGCACAGTGCTGGGACCATTTGCTTTACAGCATCAGCTCACGCTGCAACACTTATCACTGCTATGCAGATAACTGCATCTACTTGGCATGAGTCTTCCTTCATCTCTCTGATAAATCAGCATTGATGAAGGAGCACTGCCTTCAACTCAAGCTTCCCAGGACTGATCTATCCATCCAAGGCCAATCGGCCCATTCAACACGTCAGCATAAAAACTCCAGGTATCATGAGTGATTGTCCTTCTATGATCATGCTGCACCTGTGTCTCAGTCACACTGTTTTGTTTTGTTTTAATGACTCCGTATGCCAAAAAACTGCTGCTATAGGCCATTTTTATCACTCGCCTTGAATGCGATTTTCTTCAAACAGGCCCTGCAGATGGTCTGATGTTTGGTCAACCAAAATGGACTAGTTTCTTTCAATGCAAACCAAGCAAATGTATGAACTGTGCAAGCAGATGTTATCATTATTACTGGTACCCCTAAACTCTTCAAACCCTGAAGCATTACAGGATTATCGTTTCCTTCTTTTCCTGTGTGATGTTCCTTAAAACTGGATGTTTACATGCAGACAAAACTCAAATATGCAACATCCTGCCACACAGTTTTTCGCGCACGAGCACGCCACTTTTTACGTTGTGAATGTCAGTTTTTTTAAACTGTCCAGCTCTCATACATGTACAGCGAAGGCCCACCATATGTTTATGATCTGTCGATGACGTATGCGTCATTGTGGATTTATGGTGAGAAAAATGTTTCAGGGTCTGGTCATGACCCGCCTTCATAAAGCTTTGGGACGATGTCAGACTATTCACAGCCACATTTAATTCACTTTCAGCACATCGTAAGCAATCAGCCGACATATTTTTACCTTTCAAACATTTGAATTTTGTGATTTATGTCTGTGCCAATTTAACGTGAACAAACAAACTCGCCCCTACCTGCTCCTGTCGCTCCAGCCATCGGTCCACCATGGGGTGGTTGGCGCTGAGGGATGATCGGGCTGTTTCTCGTTGAAACTCCCTCTGATTGGCCCACGTTCCTGCATCCCGTGGCAGGCTGCGGTACGTGTCCATGCCTTTACCCTGTAGGATCAGAGGCAGTGGGAATTGTAAATATTTAAATTTCTGGCTACTTCCAACAAAGCTGTCATGATACAGTTGCACCATAGCCTCACCTCTCTTCAAGTTAAAGTTTTTTTAATTATAAAGATTATTTGCAAAACTGTAATACTGACGTCAGCACTAAACCAGTTCTTCTTAATGGGCATGCATATCCAAGTGCATTTGTGTAAATGCGACTTGAGCAAGCTCATGTCAAATTCAGGCCAGTTGCCGCCCACCTTCCTCTCCAGGCTGTTTGTGCCAGACGTATGGCGAGCTTTCAGGAAGCCGGCGGTGGTGGACCAGCGTGTCGGGTTCTTCCTGGATGGCGTCTCCTCCGTTTGGACCCGTGACTCAACGGCGCTGAACGGCCCATTGATGGTCATCAAGGCGGGGTCGCTACTGCGCCGGACGTGGAGTGGCATATCTAAGAAGCATGACAGACAAAAGGGGCGTCAAACTAGGGTTAAGATAATGGAAAAACTTTTTTTTTTAAGTTTGTTTTTACATTTTTTTCATACATTTTTAATATATAGAATAATCAAACCTCCTGCAGTAGATGATAAAACCCAGCACTTAAGATTTATTATAATATTTAGGGATGATTGATATTAATTTGCTGGAACAAATTATATTTCTCAAACAATATGAACTCAAAAAAAGGAGAGAATTAATCATTGTGATTCCATTATCATCACATAATGAATTAATCCGATTTATCACCAAAAGTCTAATCAGACAGTTGCAGTTTCGACTCGTCAGAGCATCCCGTCCTCACAGAGCAGCAACTGTGTGGGAACAACAACATGAGGAAGACCAGCGTAAGTGGATGTGTTCCATTAAACTCTTCACTGGTTTAAAGTTGCAGTGTGTGTGGGCGGTCGACAAAAGGTCCAAATAATTACTCCCAACTAGTACAGCGCACACAAAATGCAATGTTATGACAAAGAATCAAACTCAAAGCTCTGCGGGCTGATGTGATTGGCTGAGAAGGCACTCGATGGATCATAAATGTCTTTGGATGTCAGGACCAAGTGCTGTGTTCCCATGTTCTTTCTCCAAATGTGATGTCTGCTCATACAGGAAACGCTGGGATCTGTCTTTAGAGTCTCTCTGGGTCAACAGTTGTTTCACTCTGTGTGTATTGTGAGATTAAGAGAATGTGCTTGCTTGTGTTTTGAGAGTGTTTATTAACCCTGTGCTCTGATAAACGGAGGAGTCTGTGCATCTGTATGTGTTGGAAAACCCGAAGATTTTGTTGAGAGGTGTGTGTACGTTTATGCAAACTGAAGAGGAGCGTTTCAGGACATTTAGCCAACAGTGTGTAAGGCCGTCTGCTGCTTTGTGCGCTCACACACCAGCGGGCATGTGTTTGTGATTGGAGATCCCCGAGCCAAAAGCTACAGTAATTGTTGAAATCTGCAAATGTGTTTATGCGTGTATACAAACTCGTGTATTTGGCTGAGCGGACTATGTTGGGTCACTCGGAGCGTGGGACCTGAACTGCTCTGAGCTGTGGGAGGCAGTGACTCTTTAGGAGGCTGGCTGCTGTAAATTGTCCTACCCGTCCTAAATATCCAAGTGATAGCCATGATGAGAACTAGCTTAGTTTTTCTTTAGCTTAAAATACAATAGACCAACAACTGCCTACAAAAGACATAAAGACATCCCCTCCACCCACTTCATTTGACATTCATTTTATGCCTATTTTCCATAATTGAAGCTATGATTTAATCCAAAGACAGTGATGGGTAGGACAGAGTATGAGAAATTTCATCAATACAGCAACCATTTCATTTTGCTTTTGTGACAAGAAACCTCTACCTTTTTATTTCTAAGCTAGCTTTGGTACTGAATTATCTTTCAGCCCGTTCTCCACGTTTAGACGGTAAGAATTAAATGAGGCGGTGCATCCAAGATGTAATCTGCAGTGGGCCACCGTACTGAAAACTGTGTGAAACTAACAGAAATGGTCCTTTTCCACCGCTGAATGGAGCTGCATGTTTAAGCATGAGCCCCTCTGGGCTGCTGTGGTACAGTGGCGTATGAGATGATAATCACTGGGGCGTTTCACTTCTGACAGCTAAATTTAGCTGAGTATTTTACTGACATAAGTCGGCAGAATCTCCTGAGGTCACCATGACGTGTCTATGACATATTTCAGTCCAAGGCTTCACGGCTTGGTTCATGGAGTCAATTTTAGGAGGCGCAACTTCGACGTTGATGTTACAGATTTGTTCCTGCCAATTTTCAGGGTCAAGGGAAAGCAGCTTGATGTGAAATTTGGTTCAGGTGAACAAGCCAAATAATTCTACTATTTGGATCTGTGATGTCACAAAATATTTCAGAAAGGCTTACAGATGTACATACTTTCATATATATTCGGCACCAAACAGTGTGACAAAGTTGGATTTCATCTGCTAGGTAATCCATCCATCCATCCATCCATCCATCTTCTTCCACATCCGTAACCGGGTCGCGGGGGCAGCAGCCTGAGCAGGGACGCCCAGACTTCCCTCTCTCCAGACACCTCCTTTAGCTCTTCCGGGAGGATCCCAAGGCGTTCCCAGGCCAGCGAGCGACATAGTCGCCACAGCGTGTCCTGGGTCTTCCTCTGGGTCTCCTCCTGGTGGGACATGCCTGGAACACCTCCTGAGGGAGGCGTCCGGGGGGCATCCGATATAGATGCCCGAGCCACCTCAGCTGGCTCCTCTCGATGTGGAGGAGCAGCGGCTCAACTCCGAGCTCCTCCCGGGTGACAGAGCTCCTCACCCTATCTCTGAGGGAGCGCCCCACCACCCTGCGGAGGAAGCTCATCTCAGCCGCTTGTATCTGAGATCGTGTTCTTTCATTCATGACCCAAAGTTCATGACCTCAGGTGAGGGTAGGAACGTAGATTGACCGGTAAATCGAGAGCTTCGCCTTTCGCCTCTCGCCTCAAGTCCTTCTTCACCACGACAGACCGATACAACGACCGCATTACTCCGGCTGCTGCACTGTTCTGCCTGTCATGGTAGGTATTCAGTTATTTTATTTTATTTTTTATTGTATGTATGTTATCAAACGTCAACAGCAACAAATTCACCCCAAAATCTGGCCATTGACAAACCCATTAAATTATTTTGTTTTCTTTAAATAAATGTGATTATGCCCCCCCATCATGTAGCCTGATACATTAGACCCACATCTGGACAGATGTAGGGTCTCTTACCGTTTGTAGATGAGATGGGCCTCATCCACCACAATCCTGAAGAGATTTTCACGCAAGTAAAAGTCTTAAAATAACTGTCGATGTCAAAACTGATTCACAAATCGCTGTTTATCATCATGTTACGTCCACCCAGAGACTCACTACGAGAACAGACTGATCTGATTGGCTCCTCAAGACTTTTAGGCATATTTAATGAGTTTCAACGGAGGGTAGCTAGACGGACCTGCTGAGCAAATGTAGATTTACTAGCAGTAGATCTAGATTTCTAAGCTATTTGCTATTCAGAGCTTCTGTCCAAACAGTATGTGTAATTGAGCAAAATAGACAAATATGAGATTTAACTGCAACATAGCAGCTTGTTTATGAAACTTAGTTAAGGTAATATGAGCTGTGAACAAGCATATATGTCATTAGTAGAGCAGAGCAGAGCTATATCGTAATTTTGTCTGCAGTAAAACCCTGAATTCATGGACGAATAGAGAAAGGACCATGAGAAATGTGAAACGCACATTCCTCCTTCTCTCTCCTTTGAGTTTGTGGCCCAAACATGTAAAACAGCAAAAGCCGCAGAGTTCTGTGCTTCTCAGTGCATTTCCTGCAATAAATCAGTGGCTGAAAGCCATTCTCATTAGGCACTCGTGAAAAAATTAATCAAGTTCCCTCTCTTCCGTGTTAGACATTTCTCTTTAAAGCTATTAAAATTTCACTGATGAGATTCTGCGTTGTTAATTAGGCAGGATGAGAATTTATTATGAAGACAGGTAAACTGGATGTAACTGACAGGTCTGATTATGCCACAAATTTCCTTTTTTTTTTCTCGACTGAAAGTTGACATTCAGCACTTCATCCGGAAATTCAATTAGGACTGGAATGACCTGACGTTGTCGTGTGTCTGTAAGAGAGAGACTGGAAAAATAAATAAATAAATAAAACTACAGCGTCTGCTCCATCAATCACTGCCACTTAGTGTCATTGTGGATAGTCTATTCTCCACTCGTTAGGGAATTTAATAATGTGCATCCTTGTTAAAGATACTTTTTTCTTTTGAATTTCTAAGAAAGAAGGAATTAAGCCGTTTCTAGTCAGGAGCTGCACCTGTGTAAGTAGGTGCAGCAGGATGTTATCTTGAGGGTATTTTGTCCTCAGTTCTGCCTCACAGGCTTCCAGGTAGACGGCTGTAACTTGTTTTATTAAGTTTGACACAAAGATATATTGGCAGTAATGTGGGGTGAATATAATTACTCCAGTTGCTCTGCATTTCATGCAGTTAATCGATTTAGATAGAGAAGGCAGTACGAATAACCTTCTTTGGCCGTCTATCTTTGTGCGCATCACAGTCTGCTTCTACTTAAAACTGTGTTCTAAGGGATTTGCTGGATCCAAGCTGACAGATCACCGACCAGTCAATTTCCCACCCACACTTGGCTGGCAGAATTGCAAAGGTGAGTGCTCTCGAGTCACGTTTGATTTAGGAGGGTGTGAAGGGAACAAATCAGCCACTTTGGCTGCAGATCAAACAGCTAACTGTCACTGGGAGGAGAAAAAAACTGAAAAAAAGAAAAAAGGACCTTGTGTCCAAGTTGCTGACTTTATGAAGAGTGCTATAAAGTGCTGCAGCTGCTGACTTCACGAGGAAGAGAACAGGAGGAATATAATACGAGAGGAACGGGCTCATCTGTTAAATAATTAAATGCGTTCTTGACTATATCTGTCCAAATAATGCACACATACGCATACAAGCAGATGGACTTTGAGCAGGAAACGCATACCCTTTATGGTGATTTCCTTACTTGGCAAGACATATAATACACTTGGAACAAAATGATCATTTTCACCAGAACAGAACGTATCAAACCGAACAAGAGTTTTGGGGGTGGGTGTCTGAAATAGCCACCATCCAAAAGCACCAAGATGGCTGCCAAACGGCTAATAACAACCACTGACCATAAATACAAACTATCTGGTCATGTGATCCTTACTGGCTGTCAGTCAAGCATGTCAAATGACATCCGGGCCTCTGATTGGTCAACTTCATTGTTAACATAAATAAATTAAAGTTCTTTTTATACTAGACTGGTCACTCTGTCTGCATCGCCTCCTTCAGTTCTCTGATTCGTTACTTGCCTGTCCAACGGCTCCCTGGAAAGCAAAGTTGAATCCAGACTAATTTCTAGTATCTAAGAGGAAATGAAATCACCCAAACAAATTTTTCCATCTCATGTGCTTATACTTACTGGTGCGCAGGGCAGAAGGAGTGACTTCGATCTCGCTGGCTGCCTGGTAGGGCTGGAAGGCCGAAGCCCCGCCGCCGGCACTGAGGTCTGCAGCAAACAAGTCGGGGCTCTGGGTCCCTGTAGAGCTGGCACTGGTGCCGTCGCCTCCATGATGGGGCTCCTGTTCGTCATATACGGCTATCAGCTGTGGGACAGAGGAAGAAGACATGAAAAAGCAATATTAATAAAGAGCCATGAAAAATTTCTCGTGTGCTCTCAGAAAAAAGCCCTGCAAAGGCACTGAAACCACGCTGAGACAATCTACAATCATAAGGGAAACTATGCAGAGGATAAAGACGGGAAAAGCCGCAATAAATCATATAATGACCCCTGGATAATGCAAACTTTTAAAAGATTCAAGAATAAACAAAAAAAAAAAATCACTTAAGTATCATAAAGCCTCAACAGAATTTATCTAAATAAAGAAGAAGGAGAATCATTAAAACAAAGAAAACTAGAACTTGTACAGGGTTCAATCAGCAGATATAAACAGAAGACTACCAGTTTTGTTATAACTAATATTGCATTATTATCAATATTATTTCTTTTTCAAAATGATTTCATCCTCAAAGCTCTTCTTCCTCACAGATTTGATTAAATCCCATCTCCAGAGAGTCCCTTTATTAGATTAAAAATGTGATTTGTGCCATCCCTCTCTGACTCCCACCAGGCCCACAAGTGAGTCCAGCTGGCTGCACATAACTCAGGATGAAAAAGGGAAAAAAAATAAATAAAAAAAATCATCCAACACTTGCCAACAGAGAGAATGTGATTTAACTGTCCCTGGTGATGAGATCTGATGCTGGTGTGTGGCTTTGATGACGTCAAAGGTCTTAAAACCTCAAAAATAGATACTCAAACACCATCACAGACAAAGAAAAACCTGAACACTAAAGAGAGAAAGAAAGAAAAAAAACACTGACCACCTTTTGGTAAAAAGCAGTTTGAAAACTTCAGTTGAAAACTCAAGATACAATAAACCTGCTGTATCCTAAAGGGAGACATACGCAGGACCACGTCTTGAGGGGGGAAATGTTTTGAAGTCTCTTCTGAACATGATGTACATAATTCACAAGGTTTAGCCACTCAAGTTTACTTTGAAGACGCATATTTCATCTTTTATGGACGTACTAAGCTCAAACGACTCATGCTGAATACTGAAATAGAAACCAATCCATACTTATAACAGGAAGGTTTTAAAAAGACAACGTGCACTCTCTTTATGCCCTGTTCTTGTGCACAGAGCTTATAAGTTACTTTTCATATCGTAGGATGAGCCTGAGTGGAGGTTCGTTTCTACTGGGCTGGCTGGACGTCCTCCTCAGTCCTTTCAGCTGTCATGTCTCCACTTATGGTGACAGAGGCGGCTCGTAAATGACCATTTCAAAACACGTGCTGGCAGTAGCGCATGAAGATGCCAGAAAAAACAAAGAAATAAAAGAAAAAAAAGGAGCTAGAGATGATGGCAGCGTTGTATAATGCTGCACACTGGTGGCGTTGACTGAGAAGATACGAGTTGTACGTGAAGCAGACATTAGGCTGAAATACATCAACACTATTACCCAATCAGTGAGTAAACACCCCCACCACCCCCATCTGGAAGTTTATCTGTGCTGCCCTGAATACCACACGTCCATTTTCCAGCCTCGTGGAATCCTTTTTTACCAGCATTATTCCCATTTTTCTCATAAAAAACTATTGTTGATTTTAAAATAAGTGAAAGGAAGCACACAGTTTCACTATAGACAGCGATTATCATTATTATTATTATTATTCTTTAAAGGGAAAATTATTTGGAATAATTGACATGAACAAGAATACATCGATTATTAGTTCACAATGTCGGTTTTGATTCATTTTTCAAGTTGCCCAGCGATGGAGTGAAGTCTCTTAATCTCCCATTAAGGATGGTCTAGCATTGGGATTTTCTTTTCGAGGAGTATCAAACATCAGAAATCAGAACTGTCAACTTTCCATCACAACCTGAGGTGAGTAAAAGTGCGACTGGTTGGGGCACGATGAGAACGCTAACTGCTAACTGGTTGCTCTACACGTCTAAGCTATTACATAAAGAGAACACACCAGTGCAGATGGAATACACCAGCCTGGACCACAGATACATCTTTGTCATATCTGCTGAAACTGCAGGCAGGGCAGAAATGCAACAAAGATGGAAAAAGTCTAACTGGTGCCGTCACATCTACGGTTGCCACGGTTATTGATCTGTCATTGATGACAGCTTTCTCTGCAGAGCGAACATGCAGCAGAGGGGGGAGGGGCTGTTCACTGAGCATGATCCCAGACTCTGACTATTTAGTTGCTTTGTTTGGAAATATGACCTATTAATTTTCCCATGAGTATCGGGGTGTTCGCATGTTTATGTGAGACAGAAAGAAAGCTTGATGTTTCATAACGACACCAGGTGGAATCATTGGTGCATCTACCCGACTCCTCAGTGAGAATGTTTTCACTCTCTCTGCTTTATTGTATTCCACAACGTGTCCATGTGCAGAGTAAATCAAATCTTTGAAGCGTTCATACATAAGCAATCACTGCCTGCTGACTGATCTCCGACTTGCCTCCGAACTGAACCATGTGTCAGAAGTCTCTGAAACCAGGCTTTAGCTAACCAAAGGCTGCTTTGAAGTTTCCGTGTTTGACACGTTGTACATATCTTACACCATGTAACAAGACGGCAAAGCTGCATTCCTGTCACATTAAAAGCTCAATAACACCCCCCAGAATACAAAGAAGCCTATTAATATATAGACACGTAATTATGTTTAGAAATATAGACATTCCCATCATCCACTGAAACAACCCCACACACATAAAATTCAAACTCAGCCACCAGTTTTCCGGTACATTAAACCTTCATTGCAGCCACATTTAGCCTGAAAGCTGGGGAGTTTTATGGCATGCTGGACAGACTCCCTGGTGAGAGGGACCGGCACAAGGGCACGCACACACACACACACACACGCACACACATTTACAGACCTCAGGACGCATTTTTCCCATTAGCGCTTTTACATACTGTAAATGCGAACACACATTCACTTCAAATTAGGGAATGATGCAGCCCGAGGCTAATGTGCACACACAGTCAAAGGCCACGACAGTGTGTGTGTGTGTGTGTGTGTGTGTGTGTGTGTGTGTAACAGATTGAAGCAGAGCAGACATGTTTCCTCAAGTGTGTGTAGCTCATGAATTTTGGTGAGGCACATGGGAGAGGGCAATAAAACGGGCTGTGTCTTTGAGACGGTGTGTTTTAAGCGTATAATATAAAAACTTCTTGTGTGTGACTGACAGAGTGCTGTACAGCTTCCTCATTAAAGCTCAGTTCAGGAGCAAACAGCTGAGTCAGTAAAAGCTTTCGCCTTCCTCCTACTCCTCCTCCTCCTCCTCGCTGAGGATGCCACAGCAGAGGAAGAACTCCCAGCTCCATGTGTTTCTCCAGCCCCTGTGGTTGTTCCTGTAATACACGCTAATCTGTTCAGCTGCGCTAAACTGCACACATGTTAAGCCCAGTTCGATCTGATGCCATTTAAGGGTAGACAAATAAAGTGATGATCAATGCAAAAAAACAAAAAAACAAAAAGTAAGATGAGCATGGACAGCTTACTTTCATTGGCATGTTCCTGCTCAACACATCAGGAAGCTGCAGTCTAACAAATATTGTGTCTCTACAGAAATACAACTCTCATTCTGTGACTGCTGATGCCCACAGGGATGAGAAAAGCCTCTGCGTTATCCAATTATGTCAGAGCAGAAACATTCCCTGAAATGATTTTTCACTGCATTGGTTGACACGGTACACAAAGTATGTGTGCATGAGATAATTTGTTTACAATGCATGCATACATATGCAGATCAGTACATGGCACTGAATCTTTTTTTTTTTTTTAGTTAATAAAAAAAAATGCCTTGAGGAAGCAGATAAGAGAAAATGTTCCAAGTGAGATAATTACTGAAAAAAGAAAAAAAAAATCATAACTTTGGACACTGGAACAATAAACAACCCTAAAGCTCTTGGAGCTCAGACACAAATTATGTCGTAAAGCATTAAAAACACCAGTTGTTGGCATATTCTGTTCCTCCACCTTAACATCCCCCCTCCACCCACCCCAAAGTAAAATATAAAATGCACTTAAATTAGAGCTGGAGAACAGATAAAATGCATGCTGCAGCTACTACTAAAAATAAGATAATTCAGATTGAAGAATAACCATCAGATTTATATTCTTTCTGATGTTATAAAACTTCTACGTTACAAAGGTGTGCTTTGGCCCCTCCCATAAATCCAAACTCAGGCCTTGACGACATCAATATATGTCATAATATATTTCTTCATGTTGGTTCATACGATACAATCCAATATTGATATAAATAATATGAAAACCACAGAGAAACTATCGAGAATGTCCAAAAAGTTTAAATGCACCCACAAACCTCTGAAAAAATGAAAAACTCCATAAAACCCGTCATATGAAACGGCAATATTTACCATCTATGTAAAGTCATAAACAAGAAATGTGGCAGTATGAAGCAAAGCTAATAAGGTATATCAACAAGACTGAAAATGGGTTTTTATTGAAAAAAATTTGAAAATGCAATAAATACTGTAATTGAATTATTGAATAATGGAAGTCTGGGACCACCGGAAGAGTGCGAGTTCTGCCCCCTCATACAAAACATTCTCCCATAGTCGCACTGGAACCGTCAAACGTTGATCTTCTCCATGTCGAACTGACAGCAATAACATGGAATTTCTTATGAGCTTAAGAACATCAGCATTTTCCACTTCATGTCGCTACCTTCACACTAAATGAGCCACTTTCAAAACAGTGCTCCTTCAAAATTGGATGTTTAGGTGCCTCCAAAATCCCAAATGCAGCATGCTGCCACCTAGTGGACTGGATACCATTTTTCATGGTACTCGGGTAATCCCGCACTAGGTGTCTCTTAATCTGCAGGTTTGGTTAAATCTGATGCAGCCAAGTCTTTACAAGAGCTTAAGAAGTAAAATCCCATATATGCAAGTAGTCTGTGAAATACAAATTCATTAATAATGTAGCTGTGTACCAAGTCAAAAGTAGAAATCTATAAATCACAGTACTTTCCACAACTCTGTCAAAAGCTTTCATATCAGTACCTTCTTACATATGTTTAAAGATTGTGTGCTGAACTAAAATTATAGATTATATATTACGTTGCGAAATTGCCGCATGTATGACACGACTCAGCTTCTTGCTGCACTGATGTAAAATGATATCAATGCAAATACAAACACGCACGCACAAAGAAAATGTGGCACCCAATTAGTAAGTCTGGCCTTCCCTGAGGAAACAGGATGTGTACTCAGAAGTGTTGATTGGCTCGCAGCACAGTCTGTCAACATGGCTTGGATAATTACGAATGAAAATATAACTCAGTTCCTGATTCAGGCAGCAAAGATAATCAGTTGGTTCAAAGAATCATCGTCAAAACACCAACCGTTAAAATAAAATGAATTTACCAAGAACAGCATGCTGACGAAAAAGGGGCAGCGAAGCCGAATGTTCAAAAGTTGAAAATCACTTAATTGTCACCTAAAAGAAAAGACTGACTCCTCAAAGCTGCCTGACATGCCTGTGTGAACTGCATTAAGCGTTTATTACATGTGTGAAAGTGCATGCAGTGTTTTATCGTGCATGTTCAAGGCCACTCACATCTGATATCAACTTTTATCCATTTTCTTACTCACATAAACTAAAAGAAAAAAGAAAGAAAGAATGAAACAATAACTGAAAAGTAAAGTACAATGGAAAGTGCGAGTCAGTCCACTTCACTTCCAGCTCATAAATCATCGTAACTCTGGCTCCAACAACACGCTGGCTGCCAAACTGGGGAGAGGAAAGCAAGAGTCGCTCAAAGGGGAATTAGTCCTTATGGAGTAGTGCTGCAGGGGCGGCGTTGCAGCCCCTCCTTGCACCAAATCAGCAATTGCTTGGTTTTGTTTCATCAGAAATCCCAGAGTCTATGTTGTGTGACCGTCCAACAGTTTCACTCGAACCAGCTCTGGCTACCAAACTGTGGTGCTGCACATCTGTCCACCGACTACGCCATTCATACCTCCATCGCATCCAACGACACACTGAATATTATCACGGCGGCTTTTCTCTCTCGAGAAAATTATTCAAAAATATTCAATCCTAAAATGTAAAGGAGTAATCATTTCAATAGAAGGGAAGTTTTTCTTTTCATGTATCAAAGGAAATTGCCAAATGTGGAGAACTGGCTTCACACTGGAATATAAACATCCCACCGGCACTAAAAGTTGGACGGAAGGTCATGATGCATTTCCAACTGACCTGCCAAATTATTATTTTCAGTGTAAAAAGTGATTTAAAAAAACAAACAAACCTGCCAATCACCACTACGTTAACGGTGGAAGTCGCTTTAACCACTTTGTCCTTATTTTCAAGCACTAACTTCTGTAAAGTGCCATTAATGTTATTGCATACCTGACTCCTTTATCTAAAAATGTAGTTTGCTAACTATACTTTTGCTTTTGGTTGCCACTCCATATTTCAGTTGGGGCTATATTTCTATTGGTCCCTTTGAAATATTGGAAATCAATACTTAAGCCAAAAAAGAAAAAAGAAACAGAAAAACAAACCCATAAAAAAAATCCCAAAACAGATGCCCAAAATAAAAGCCAACAACCAATGTTTTTACTGGGAAAAAAAAAAACACAATATTTAAACTTGCAAAGAAAAAAAAAATGCTTGCAAGCCTGGTTTGCACAAAACTTGTTCAATCCCAAGAAGTGAGAGGGCAATAAGATGTCAGCAAAACAGGGGAAGTAACCACTACACTTTCGCCTACACAGCTATGTAATCAGAAGCATCTGGCACTCTCCTTTTAGGTAAAGAGACCGCAGCCTGGAACATTTTCCCTGGTTGTACACTCCAGGAAGTTTGTTGAGGTTAAAATAGGCCTTTTCCCAAAAGTGACAGCCATCAAAACCTCCTACATCAGTGTGCCTCAGCCAAAAAACCCCAAACGCAGACAGACTGACCAGTGTTGTACTGGGGACAGCACAATGCAGTCTTTATGTGGGAAATCTGACGTGCAGCTATGGGGGCCAGTGCTTGACATGTCATAAAATAATCACAATAGTAAAGGAAAAAAACCACCAATGAAAACATGAAATATTTCTAAACAAGGTGCACTACATCCAGAGGGTCAAACAGATGGCCTCGATGTCAAGTATATTTGTTTGTTTGGATATGCATTAACAGGAGTCAGCTACTGAAACGTTTGACCTAATATGATGTAGGTTCATAATATTAGGAACGCAGTTTCCCACCTGTGCCAAACTCAAGCCCTGCCTTCAAAATCCTGCCCGCCACTTCATGTTATCTGGCCCGTGAGAGCATCCGAGCGTCTGTACTGACATCAAAAAGTGGAATAACTGAGGTGACGAGAGCGGCCTGGAGACCATTTAGCACAGCTGATGTCAAAAAGTCGTGATTTAGCAAACGATGGCAAAAGATTTTACAACAAAAAAAGCTGATCCTTCTTGTCAAAATGATCAAAATTTGCAGTTTGCAGACTGTTGTAATTTACAACATGAACAGCATCATCTCCATCTCAGCAGGGAGTTTGGAGTTGAGGCTCTGCTCCTTTTCGGCAAATGGATCCAGTTTAGGTGGTTTGAACATGTGACTAAAGGTGCTTTTCCACTAGCGAGCAGTCATGGTAGTTTTTCGGCCGCCGCATCGTTGTCTCATGTCTCCGTTACCAGAAACGGCCCTGCAGTCTCTGTTCTTGATTCTGATCAGATTCAAGTGGAGACTCGAGGGGGAAAGAATGGATGGAAAGAGGTAAAGGAGGAACAACTTGGAAATGGAGCACAGCTTTGAATGGGCTCACTGGGTAAAGCAAAGAACTGAATGAACAATGTCATTCATCGGAAGGGAAAAAAAAAGTGCTTTGACAGGAGTTATGTTCACATGGTTTTCTCTTGGTCAGATATGAATGCTTGAGGGTTCAAGCAACTTTCTTGGAGAAAAAAGAAATCGGGACACGTGGCTTGAATTAAAGATGGCCTCTGGTACAAACCCAAATCTCTGAAATATCCTAACAACTGCTGGCTCATCTGTAATATTTAGGAGTAATAAATGGAGCCTTGGAGCTACTGCAGCAGTACTTCCAAGGAAACATCTCTGTTCCAAAGTTGAAGCTGTAATGGAATCATAACTGACATCCCTTTTTCTCCTCAAGCTTCCCGCTTCATTCATTACATTCCCTCGATAATTTAGGTATATTATGTCCCATTCGTTCCTCCATTCATGAAATGTAAGCAAAATTTTCAGTGAGTTATTTTGTCAATCCCTCTCACGGTCGCCATATATCATTTTTAATGTCACTCAGGAGTCGTTTAACATCTCGACAACCAAGGTCCAGTAGAACATCACACATTCTACTGGTGTGCTTTCCCAATGCCGAGTTTTTGATGTGCCAGGTATTGCACTACCACTTCTTTTGTGTGTGTGTGTGTGTGTGCGTGTAATAACATTGTTTGTCCAAGACCAGTGACTAATGCTATTTATTAAAAACAAAAAAAAAAGTTTATAGGAAAAAAAGTTGAAAAGATTCAAAATTTGCAATTTTACAATTATGTCAGCTACAAAAGCCAACTTTTTCAAAGTTATAATTCTGTTAAAATTGTGATTCTACAACAAAAGTCCTGGTTTTACAACAAAAAGTTGCTTTTTCTAATTTCTTTGAACATTTTCAATTTTCCAAAAAGAAATTGACGAAATAACTTGATTTTTTTTTTTATTACTATTAATTATTATAAAAAAAAGGAATTTTTAATCAAGTGTTTGTGATGGTTTTTTTTGCATTTTTGATAGTAAACCCTAGCTTGGTAGTTGCACTTTGACAACAAACAAGGAGCTAAGTCAGCTAACTAGCAACCAAGAAAAGCAACAAAAGGACGAAGAATTTCAAGTTCAAAGACTCCTCCTGGTGTTCGTCATAATATTGTCTAGAAAAACCATCGTACACCAAGTACAGGACCTAGCGGGAAAAATGACAACGGCCCTTCGATGTTACCATGGTGACGAAACAGGTGAGTTCACCAAACTATCAAACATCCAATACAAAAAAAAAAAAGTGCCTGTATTCATCTTTTCCCTCTGTCAATACGACATTGCACACATAATAATTATGTCCACACAAAAGAAAATTGCAGTGTAACTGAGATGAAGTGTGGTGAAACAATTCAACTCAACATAATAACCTATGATCCATTTCAATTTAATCCTAAAAAAAAAAATTAGAAACACGTGGTTGAGCGCGGGAGCACCCTGAGACGAGGCCAAGCTGACAAAATGAAAACAGCAATCAGACATAGTGGTGAGGGAGTGAAAGAAAAATGTGATTCATTCTCCAGAATGAGAGGAGCAGCGCGTTCTGATCCAAATCCCCTGAAAGATGTTCTTTGAGTTACACCAGCTGAACTTCATCATCACACTGTAACAGCCAAGTTAAAAAGTGATAAGGCACGCAGAAGTCCAACAAAGAGACAAACTCGATATAAAAACGTTGCTACAATGGTGCTTTTCATTGTAGTCTAACCTGGATGTATGTTTTATTAGATAATCCCTCTTAGATTTCATCTAAAAGTTCATGAAGATACAGTTGAACATTTTCAAAGGTGCATTTATACTTTTTGCCCACAGTAGATGATAATTATTGCTCTCATCTCTCATGTGCACGCGATAAAAAGCAGCAGAAGAAGTGAAATGGTAAAAAGAAAATCCACCCACCAGCATCTGTTCCTCACTTTTCTGGCAGGAAGGACTAAAATTATATCAAATTAAATGTGCTTTACCTCAACAACCTCTGTAGGTTATTTGTAGGCCAGTTTGAGGTTTACCTGAAGATGCTCAATTGCAATTATCGGACAGCAGAGCGAGTCCTTTAAGCTGAATTCAGTAACGACAAACTGTCACCGAGATCAAACCGCTTTCAGCAATTTCAAATTAAAGTCAGGAAATCATTTGGTGACTGCTTATTCATGAAAAACATACATGCAAATATATTCCCAATATGTTTCACCTCCTAAAAAGAAGAAATTTAGCAGATTTCTCAAGTGCCAGATTGAGATTGTAATTAACCTTATTATTACACCTTATTTACTCGTCATCTTATCTTCTCAAGTTAGTCTCATCTGCTTGTTCACTTAACTGCTACAACGAAAGCGACTATTCTAGTGTTAGAAACACTGCAGAACAGTGTCGGCTATGTTGGGATGAAAAGTGTGTTTAATTCAGGCTGCAAAAAAGAAAACTGATTACAGGAAAAACAGCAAATCCACTGGAGAGCGCAACAAACCCACAAAATGAGAGAGTCTTTTCCTGCAGCCAAAAATGTGTGATTACATTGTGGACCTCGAGGTAGCTGCTCTCTCCTTTAATGAGTTGAGCAAAGTACTGCCGCTGCACTGGCTGTACGTTCATTTCCCAATGAGGCTGTCCAAACTGAAGATAAATGCACTCAACTTACTGTTGTTCTGTTCTAGCTTTTAAAAAAAAAAAAAAAAGAATTCAGCAAAAAACCTGTATCCAACCAGACGATAAATCAGTCTTCACAAATCTTTTAAAGGCCCTCAGATGTGTAACATGTGTATTAGTTTTTACTGTTTTCCTGATGAACCTCTTTCTGCTGCAAGGTAATCTGAAGTTCTATTTGTTTTGTTTTGTTGTGCCTTTTAAAGCTTAACGGACTGTTATTCTTAGGAAGAAAGTTTACAGTCATGTGCAAACGTATAAAACCATCCATGAAAATAAACCAGTGACATCACAAACAGTTATATATTTCTAATGTTATGTGCTTTATAGTAAATGTATTCATAAGAGTCGTTTTTTGTTTTTGTTTTTTTTAAAAAAGCTATAACTGAACCTGGAATACTCAGTTTTGCTACGACCTCCTTTTGTCTTATATCGGTTTAGTCCACAAGACTAAAGACGAGTGTTCAGCTCTTAAATGTTTGACAGCTTTTTCATGCTCTTACTCACAGCTGAGCCGTCTGTTATCCTTCAAAAAAACATTTTAAAAAAGAAACACGTCTTAAGCTTTCTAAGATCAGGAATATTCCCAGTCTTGAGAAAGTCATTCACAATCTTCGAGCCATGACATGTAGCGCTGAAAGACTTTGCAGTTATCAACCGCCCTGAAGCGACTGCAGCTTCTCCTGGAGCTTTTCGGCGTACCTGGCTCCACTCGTCGAGGTTCCCTTTGGCAGGAAAGAGAGACCAGCTGCCCCTTTTGAGATCTGAATTCTGGGTTTTCACCGGGGTGGTCTCGATTACAAAATAAAGTATAATAAATTTTAACATTTTACATCGCATCAAAAGAGTCGCTGAGGCAACCCTTGAAGGGAACAGCCAAAAGAAGATTAAAAGTTGACTGTCTTTTTTTGGAAAAGCGTCCTGTTATTTTGTCACCTTCACTTGTTGTTTTCTACGAGGACGGAGGACACAAGCAGATTCTTCTTAAACTGATCCAAGTTTGAAATCTGGATGTCAAGTTCCGGGCGGCTGCTTTCCCAACAACCGCGTGAGATGCAGACGGCGGAGCGGTCATCAATCAGGCTGCAGGGCAGAGCTGTGCGGCAATCAGTCTCTATCACTGCAACTGCCAGCAGAGATTAAAAGTCCAGTAAGCGAAAACTCCGGCTTAAAAAAATAAATATATTCCAAAATATCAATATAACAATAATTTAAAAAATGAACAGCCTCTCTAATTACTGCCTTGTGTTATGAGCAATATCTTGGATAGCTGTTGTATTTCTGAAGACTAAAACCAACTTAAATATTTACTATTTCTTTCCAAGACCCTAAAACAATAAAAAATAAGACACTGCAGGAGGCGTTTCAAGATCATCATGCAATTTAAATTCTTACACACATATCTCTGTTGTGCTGGTTAATGCTCTTATTTCAAAAAGCTCAGCTTCTGTTTTTCAGTAGATGTCACTGATGGGACGTAGCTAAAAATGATTATCTTAGAAACTTGAAACCTAAAATGAGGCTGCAGGTCAGACAATCACCTCAATGTTCATCCTGAGGTAAAACCCCCAAGGAGCAAACTGACTTTTTCAAGCATGCGTCTTTTTGCATTTCCACAGAGGAACGTCCAATGTCGGATTTGACAAATTGAGCATGTGGAAGCGTGAAAACTTTGGAGTCACGGCTGCCGCCCAGTTTATACGCATAAACAGAAGGCAGCAAAACACGAGAGCCGCGCTTTAAATTAACGACAGACACACGTGTGCTTGTGAGTAGATGAGTCGGCTGGGGTGAGAGGGCTGTTAGCTAGCGCACTAATGAGCGCCATACATCACCATCTATCAGCACTAGTCACACATAGGGCTAAATTTAGCCTTTTAGCTTCAATTAGCTGTTTTTCATGGGAGTGATTAACACTAAGCAGGTGAAACTCCTGCTGTAAATATTACTGTGTGTGTACTTTAGACCCGAGTACACATACACAATACTTTCTTTAAGCAGGTCAAGTTGTAGCTGAACACACAGGTCCTGTAGCCTTTGGAAGAAAAGCGCAAGTCTCAACTTGAGGTCATCCTGCACTGGGAGATCAGTTTGGATGAAAACCAATTAGTACCAACATTTAGAGAATTTCTGAGTTATGCTCAGTGTGGATCCTGTAAAGTCCAGAAAACTTCCAACTGTAAATTGCCTTTGTGTATGAAATGTGCTGTACAGATGCGTTGCCTAATATATAGGGGCTGCAATGAGACATCGATCTGCTGATACATCAGTATAATGATCATCTAAAGCTGCAGTTGCTGTGGGCTGTGTTCTGTCCTCGGCACAACCTCGAGTCCCACAGGCTGCGATTCAGAGCTGGATTTGGATTACATCTACACCCAAAAGGTTTTGAGATCATGTGACAGCTGCGTGGGATTCTGCTCATTTAAAGATGTACTTCTCATTATGTCTTATTCTTTCTAGATTTATACATAAAAAGCATCACCACAGAACTTGAAACCACCACATACAGAAATTTATTTATTCATTTATTTATTTTTTAAAAATACATGTATATATTTCCCCCTCCCCCTTTTTTCCCACCCTCTGCTTGTTACCTAATTGTAGTACTGTGCATTGCACTCCCTTGCCAAACATGGGAGGACCTAGCACTGAGCTCAAGTCTCCTTCTAAACTTTAGGAGTGAGCAGACCCTTCCTTTCACCCGGGACAGGGGTTTCCCCAGCTGGACGTACCACCTGAGACAAATCACCCTTCCGCCAAAGCCCGAGTACATCTGCATCACCTGCTTTAGGACAATGCAAGTCCACAACCCCGACCCGCACTCCCAGCTGCCAGTCAAAGTGTTGAACTAGTAACACTTTTTTGATTAGTTACTAGTTCTGCGATGGACTGGCGAGCTGTCCGGGGTATACCCCTGCCTTTCGCCCAAAGTGAGCTGGGATAGGCTCCAGCAGACCCCCGTGACCCTGTACAGGACACAGCGGGTATAGATGATGGATGGATGGGTAGTTAGTTTGCAAAACCATGAACTCATTAATTGTTCACACTGTGTTTGCGGGTTAACATGATGTCAATGTACGAATCGGAGTGGAGTTTTACTTCAGAACACCTTCTTGCATCCAACTTCCTGTCAACACAATGTACTATGAATAATGATGTGGTACAGCAGCATTCAAGCGCCACGATAGACCTGCTATTCACAGCGGCTGGTGCGATGCTTCTGTTCTGTGACCATTCCACGTCCTGCCGGTCTGAGCTTCATGGCATTGATTAAAAAAATAATTACAAAATCAGACAAGACATGTTATATCAAGCAGCCCTATCGTCTACTTTGTTTAAGGACAGATTGTTTTTGCTTCACGTCTCTAGCAGAGCCTAGAAATGAAGACGTGAAATGATATTTAAGTTACTGACGGTAATTTGATAAGAATCAAAGTAATTTTGTTCAATAAACATGTGATATTGTCTCAAATTGATTGCTAGCTCTTGAATCATTGTGACAGACTTCGTGATAACATCATCCAGTTAATCTCTGTAATACTGTATCGTGATGAAACTCCACCGCCACAACTATATGCAGCCTGTTTGGCTTTATTAAAAAAATTCCCATCATCACATTCATAAATCATACTGATGATATTGCAGCTCCTCTTCTGTAGCACAAAAGAGCATGAGCTTTCCATTTGTACTCAGACATAATATCATTTTGGTATAAATTTCTTGTCTGTCACCTCTGAGGGTGAAAGGGAAGGAGAGGAAAAAGCAAAAGAGGAGGAGGAAGGGAATCGAGTTGACGACCTAGTAAAGAGGTGAAAAGGAGATGGGATAAAGTGGATGAGAGCAAGTGTGAAGGATGGAAGAAATGGGATAAATTTGGATGGAGGAGACCAGGGGGGATGGGGAAAAAAACATTCAATAGATAAGAAAAAGGACAAAGAGATGATAGGGTTAGATGAAGAATGAAGGGGAAGTGAGTGTTTGGAGGAAAAGCACCGCGACCAATCGCCCGCGAGGAAGGCTGTGGATCGAGCCAACGGTGCTTTAAACTGAGTCGTTTCTCCACAGAGTCTTGCTGTGACGCTCAGAACACAGAGAACTGGAAAGCTTCTCTTCTCTCTTTGCCAGGAATTATTCTGTCACTCCTTTGGCCTGGACAAGTGGTGCTCGGGAGGAAAGTGTCTGCGTGGCGCGAGTACAGATCTACGAGCATGTGTGGCAACACAACTGGCAGAGCTCAACCGGCCTCGTGTCTTGGGGGCACTTTCTGTTACACAACTAAGCAAGATCCACGAAACAGTGAACCGTTCTGTCTTTTTAAGCTTTAAATCACTAATAAATACATGTAAATATAAAAAAAGAGTGAAAAAGAGATTCAGCATATACACTGTCTGTGATTATCATATCTAGCAACTGATTAGGTTTGAAAAATGCAACTCTGATGGCCTCAACCAGTCAGGCTTGAGGTATAAAGGTATAAAACTGAGTATAAAATATGAGGGTTTTCTGATAAACATTCTGCTTTTATTTTACACGACTGACTTTATATCGTTGATGTCACATGTACGTTACTCCAGGTTCAAAAGGTGACACACAAAGACCAAAAAGGTGGACCACATCAGTCCAGTTCTGAGGTTTTTACACTGGCTGCCTGTCCATCAGAGGATAGACTTTAAAGTTCTGATGCTGGCATATACAGCTCTGTTCAAATCCAGACTGCGTTAACCACTCTGGGGTTCCGGGAGAACCCGTGGTTACCACTGTTAACCAGTAACATTGATCGGCCGCCTCATTTAAATACATATCTACATTCACGAGTTGCTCTGCATCGACTATTTATAGTTGAATGTGGGTGTGTAGAGGGCAGGACAGGAGGAGGAACCTTGTACGCAAACGAAGTGCAGATGTGATTTATCAAGGAGAAATTGCTTGCAGATGTGCGTACGTAGGGTTTGGTAGATCGGGATTTATTCTTGCCGTACGCCATTTTTGGCTTTTGGCCGTACGCACACTTTTAGTATAGATCCTACGCAATGTTTAGTAAATGAGACCCCTGGACTTTTATCAGTTCCCAGCGTCAGAAGCAGATATGGAGAAGCTGCGTTCAGCTTCTATGCTCCACATGTCTGAAACAAACTCCCAGAAAGCCTCAGATCAGCTGTAACTGAAAAATCCAGGTTAACGACCCACCTGTTCTCAGCTGCATTTGAATGAAGTCAAAATCTTCTGAATTTGAGAACCAAAAACAAAATAGTTTTAAATGTTGTTTTTTAAATCAATTTTTTTTCCTCTCTTCTACTTTAATTTTAAATTATCCTTTTAATCCGCATTCTTCATTTTTTAATTTAATTAATTAATGATTATTTTTATTTTTTATGGAGTGATTTTATTTGCCTTTTGTGATTTTATGTAGCTGTAAAATTGTCTTGTGTATGAATTGCGCTCTATTAATAAACTTGGTTAAAAACAGTTTGTTTTTTTTAAACTGCTGGTTTTAACAAAATTCAACCACCTACTGGTTATTAAAATCAGTTTCAGGAGGACTGAAGTTTACGTCTTAGCACACACCTTAATGGAAAGCAGTGAAATAGCATGCTAACAATCTTTAGAGCAACAGAAAAATAAAATTTCAATCTCTAAAGGCTCTCTGGGAGATGATGTTCTTTTTCCATCCAGCCAGCATTCGTTCATGCTACTTTACTCTAAACCCATTTTGACACTCCCTCGAGAGAAGCATCTGTTACTCTAAGCTGTGGTTAAAACACACTGAAAGCTGGAGAGCTTAAAGTCGTCTTTGCATTGTAACGCAGTCGCATTTTTTCCTGCTACAATAACAAAATATTGAATAACAGCCGACATATAGAGCCCACTGGAGACGTTTCAACATCCTTCTAAGTATTATCTTCAAAGCCACACCATTGTGATTGCTCTTCTGAAGAATCCATTAAAGATCACCTGCAGAGAAAGCATCACAACTGAGCCTTGTGACCCATTAGAAATGGTCCCATCAGTACCAGTAGGAAGATAAGTACAAATGCTAAACATGTTAGCTCTTTCCTCTACCAGGTAAAATCTCAAAAACACACTGGGCTGCAGACCACTTAGAGGTACTTTTAAACTGTGTCATTGCAGGGCGTGCGTGAATTTGAGTGTGTGAAAGGCTGGATAAGAGAATGACCCACATATACAGCCCTTCACCAGCCAAGCGGGAGGTCTCGCAACCCTTCGCTGTAAATGAGGGCCAAGGGAACGCCTAAGGAGTGGCAGTCGCTTAATGAGACATTGTATTTTTGCTGATGCTTTCAAAAAAAAAAGAAGAAAAACTGACTTCATTTGATAGTAATTAAATCTCATAAGGTTTCCTTGCACGAGCCTCCTACACCTTTGGATTAAGAAAAATTAATGAAAGAAACAGTGAGTGACAAACCCAAAACCCGCTGGAGACCACAGCACGCCAAACCCAAATGGAGATAAATGACGTCATACAGAACGGCCACATGAGGTTGTTCAAACATAAAGCGTGTTGGAGATTTATCCAAATTACCAAAAGACTATTTAATGTTAATTTCCTGCCATTACTCCAGGAAGTAAAAATTTTTGAAGGATTTTTTTTTCCTCTTCAGCACAACATCCTTTGAACTGCACATTTCTCAGGGAGCTTTGAGCTGTTTGAGTTAAAAGAAACACACGACGTTGACGGGTACAATGCTCCGCAGCCTTCCAACTGAGAAGCACAGAGTAAAGCTAGTTCTATTCAACTCCCTCCAAAGGTTCACAAAATTAATGTGAAACTGTTTTTCATTCCAACAGGGCCACCCTCTAGTGACTTGATGAAACTGCCCCCCTCCCTCCCCCCAAAATAATATACGAGTTGCAAAGCACTGAATGTTAGCAAAGCGCAGGGCATGACCACTCGCCCACTGCTGTGGACCGTCTTACTTTGTTGATGCCTGGGACACTTATTTGTCCATGAGTGTTGTAAATTTATCATGTTGTCAAAACTAAAAAGCTCTGAAGGTCAAATTTTAAGTTTGTGAACACTGTTTATTCTTATTTGATGTATAGCCAGGAATGACTCGTCATTTCTCTTTGAATAACGTTCAACTTTGTTCCCGATGAATGGAGCCAAGTTCATGTCATGTGACCCATACATTTGTACAAATAGCCTTTGAAACCCATTTTTCTTTTGAACCACGTAAGGCCATGTTGCAAAGAGGCGGAACAAAGCTGTCAAAGACAACAGCAGAGACAAAGGCTAGCTGTCAGTCAAGCATGTCAAATGACGTCTGGGCATCTGTTTGGTCAGCTTTATTGCTCAATATAAATTTATCTGATGTGGCACCAAAAAATAAAATAAATAAATCATGCCCCCGTACAGTTGTCATGGGTGTAATATGTAACCACAGATGAACAACCAGGCTGTAGATATGTTTAATTCTGCTGCAAACTTCACACTTTTAACATGGAGGTCGATGGGGATTTGCTGTGTTTTGGATCCAGCACCTAGTGGTCAGTGGAGGAACTACAACAAAACGTACATCCTGGATCAAAAAGAGGGATGATTGATGCTTGTTGTGGACTGAGAAGGAACAGTTGCAAGCTATAAGACAAGTATAGAAAAGTATTTACTGTCTTTATACATCATAAAGTAGAAATGGTGGGGAAAAGAAAGAAGGAAATAAAGGAAATTCCAGTATTACGATTTTTCTTCTATTTTCCTCTATCATAAACGTGCTCATGCTCAAATCTGATTTTTTTTTTTTTACTGAAAAAAGTAAATAATTACAATAAATCCACATGCTTAAATTCAGCTACTTCTGCAGCCTTAATTTCACTGGGGAGACGTTTCTGTGGGGCACTGGCCATGTTGACATTAAGAGAACCGTCTGCACCAACGATCATCGAGGCTTTACTGCTTTTCTCATAACTACAAATATTGCACTTGTGATTAAAAGTGGTTCTGCTAAGTCAGATTTAAGAGCCAGTGGGATTTGAGGTGCAGCGGTATTAGGTCTGCAAGTTTAGGGTTTAATCCGAATCAGGGTGGAGCAGACGTGAAGACTTTGAGCCTCTCTTGCACACTTAAACTCAGTCAAAAGCAAACACGCACACGCAAGCTAACTCTGAGCCCTCATGCTCTTAACCACGCTGACACAGAAGCTCAGACCTCAAACCTCAGAAGTATCCAAAGTTCACTCATCTCCCTTTTTTCTTCTTTTTTTTATACTGACACACACATACACACCTCCCCAAACTCATCATCAAATCCCTTTTACCACTTCCATCCCCTGAAGAGGAGCCCCAGCACTGAAATCTAATTAAAAACTCCATGAGCACAGCTCAAATGAAACTGTCACATCAAAGTTGCAGCTGAGACAGAATGACACAAATCAATAAGACTGAGAGCTGCGCCAGATCTCTTTGCACCCTGGAGACTCTTGGGCCGACCTGGGCTGGGATTAGAGCAGCCAGACATCCATGGCTGGAGGTGGGGAGAAGAAAGGCTGCAGTCTGAGATGGAGGAGTACCTGATGGTGCCTCATTGTCCATGTATCAGTCTGCGATTGTTTTACATGAAGATGCAATCAAAGCACAGCTGTGCACGAGTACTTTTCTCAGACCTTTTTTTCCCAGACAAATTTTGGAACAAAAGCAGGTTTCCATTAGTGGGAGTAACATCTAGGAAGCTAGAACTGCAAACTAATACTCCATGCCACTTGGTGGAGATCATGCAGTATTTTTGATGTTTGGCAAGTGTCAATGAAAGACGGGGATGTAGAGATCATCACAGGAGGAGCTTAAATGGTTTCTATATCTCTATTTGCCCACATGGAGATGAAGGAAATCAACAAGAAGTCCCAAACATCAAAAGAGCAGGACGATGTCATCTCCCCCTTACAGCACACTTAATCAGAATCTTAACTGGCAACATATAAGAACAACAAGACTGCGTGCATGCCCAATCAGCTGATGAGCCAGGACTAAAAGACACGTTTCCAAAAAAGAATTGCTGATAAAGGATATATAAATATGCATATATATAATAAAAATGTGTGCATGTATCATGCTCATATAGACAGTCAATATGATTGTTGGTGTTATGAACTGCACCGTTTTTGAAATACTGCAGACTTTTTTTCACAGTAATCATATTGTGAACACATAAAGTCAGATGTTGCATAAGTTAAAGAAAGAGTTTTTTTTTTCCCATTCTCAGATTCCAGTCAATTAAGGCTCCGCTCAGCAGTTTTTGGAGTTGTGCAGAAGGGTCTAACTCAAGTCTGGGATTTTCTAAGCCCCGTTCAAGTTTCTAAAAATGCTCATTGTGGGAAATGGAGACACTTGTCAACTGCTGAGACCCTGTAAAACTACTCCAGACCCCGCTAATATAAATCCAACTAGAAATGGAAAAGAAGAAGGAGACGGGGGTTTGCACCGATATGCTGCATGGAGCACTGGACTATTTCAGAAAGCAAAGTATAAATATATGAGTCAACGAAAATATTTGGGTGGCTGTTAATACAACTCCAAGAATGTGTGGGAAAGACAGCTTCAAGACATATACATCATGTGTTACTTCTTTTTTTTCTAAGAGAAATGTTTATTTGGTCAGATTGAGATTGACTGTATAAAATAGATGAATGTATCACCCTTTGATTTTGGAGGCTGGACCTTTTTACATTTAAGCACAGCCACGTTTTAGGAGCTTTTGTTTGTACAACAGTGTTTGCACAAAGGGAGGAGTCATAAGTGGGCACCAAATACTGCATCATTAACAGGATGCATGTGTAATTCAGCAGTAGGGGTGTGTAGGATGATACGATACGTATCCCGATACATGTCACGATATGATATGTGTGTTACGATACCGGGAAGATATCGGAAATGCCCCCCCGCCACCTATCAAGCCAGCAGCAATCCATACGGCAACATCTACAGGAGTGGAGGTTGTACTGGCTGATGTTCACAAACTATTTAAACCATTATTTTTTTGAAAATGAACCCTTCAAAGTCTATCCGCCTGGTCCTTTTTCTCCTTTTCTCACATCAATAAATGTCTCAAAAAATATTTTTGTGAACTATTTTGCCCATTTTTTCAAGATAACTTAAACTTTCAAAATCTATTAAGAAACTGTAATTTTTACATATTATAGATGCATTAAACTGTGTGAAATAACAAAAAAAAAAAAAAAACTATTTGAAACTTCAGCAACATATAAATAACGTAGGTGAACAAGTCAAAAGCATGGCCTCGACATTTTTTTCCTCCACTATGTACGGTACTAGTAATGCTATTCATAAAACAATCATTTTGAATATGCATTTGATAATCAATGTCACTTAGAAGTATAATAAAGGTAACTGGGCCCTGAGAACTGTTTCTGTTACACACTGTATTCACTGTATTTCTTTCATTCTAAACTGAGTTCTCTGTCTTTGTTTAATCCAAATAGTTTAACTTAGAAAAGTAGGCAGAAAATGGGAAGAGAGAGAGAAAAAAAGAGCAAAGCGACAGTCAAAACTTCCAGGAAAAAAAACATTAAAACGACTATTTAGAACCGCTAAACACTCACTATTTGCTCTCTCATCTGCTGTCTCTCCCGCTGATCCTCTTCCTCACCCTGCTGAACAACTCAAGTCAGCACAGTACCGCTTCCACTACCGTGATGTACCATATATCAGCACAAAGCTGCGCTTCTCAGCTTTCAGAATCCATTTGAATTACGTCGCTAGCACAAAGGGTTGAAGAGTTACGGTAATTCTAAGAATGCATTCCATTGTCTGTTTCCGGTGACAGCATCTGTTTTTAATCTATATTTGGAGTTAGAAATTAATGTAGTATATCATGAAAATAAGTATTGCGATATATCGCCATATCGATATTTTATCACACCCCATTCAGCAGTACAGCTCCATAGCCAACTGGAAGTAATGTGGTGCAAAAAAGCACTCCATTTTGTTTGTTTTTTACTTACAATGGTAAAACACGGAATAAAAGCACACTGTGCCCAACCAGACAAGGCCAAAAGCAGCTCGAGAGCCAAATTGAAACAAGTACTTCACTTTTTAGTACTTTACTTTTATTTTACCCACAAAAATGATGCAGCTGCTCTGAAAATTGCGCCGGTGAATTTTCAGTAACAAGCTTGGAATACTCAATCTGGCTGAATGCTAGACCTTGACAGGTGCTGCGGGATAATATATTGTAGTGCAGAGTGATATGACTGAGCCCGTCTATCCGCTTCATGCATTTATTGATCCACTTAAAAACCCATACATTTTCCTGAGCACTGTGCAAATCTGGTTGAGAGAGAAGTGTCAGCCAGGAGGCAAACTTTTGACTCCTGTAAACTACACAGCAATAACCGCTCTCTCTGTTCTACATGAGAGTATTACTTTTTCCATATTATGTGTGCTTTTGAAATGGTGCTGTGGGTGGTGTTGAATAAGTAATAAAATGACTTTGGGGCCCGACATGTACTTCCACTCTTCCCCTCTGCATAAAGCTCCCCTCAAACAACTTCAGAAGGGCATTAAGATGAAAGATATTGAGAAATTTAAGCCATCTAGGATTTTTTTACTTCTCAGCACTGACTGAATTTGAAAGTACATTTAATGCGGCTAGGAATGGCAAAACGCAGATTGGGTACAGGATCTACTGGACTCTGGTGGAAAGTTGCAGGAAAATAAATGCAAGTTGAAACTGAGGTCGGGGGAAGAGAGGAGGACATATCTGCGAAGAAGACAGTTGGGATCAGATTCAGAGGAGGAGAATCGAATTATGCATGAAGGAACAGTGTAACGGTGCTTGTTATGACTGCAGCTGTGGTTGAGAGTCACTGCAACGTTAGAAAACACAGATGATGCTTTGTGTATGCTCCATAGAAAACCCCACATGTGAGCTCAAATGGGTTCAAAGTGATGTGAGGTGTTTAGTGCATTTTTAAGCCACCGGGAATCTGACAGACTGGGGTGAATTCTGCAACATAAAGTCCTGAGGCTGAACTTTTAGAAGCCAGGAGATGTTTGGGACAAGGTTGGTTTATCCTGCCTGGTTTATTTCATTTAGTGCTAAGTGAAACAGACGTCCTTGCAGGTCTCAAACTGAATCACTCATCACACCTTAAAATGCTGAATAAATTTAATACAATTACCAGCAGAGGACAAATATTTGTGTTTCTCATTTGTTTCATTTGCGAGTTGAGAGTGAAACATTGTTTCTGTTGAAATGTAATCATGTAGATTTACCTTGTTTGATTTCTGGACAGAAGGTTTTGTGGTTCTTTTCATGGCAGGAGCATTCGATCCAAGATTTGAAAGAGCCCTAATAAGTACAACTTTTATCTGTGGTTTCATTTCATTTTTAGTATTTTCATCTCACTGCCAGGATAGGTAGTTTCAACTCTGTACACCCACCTTCTGCCAAATCATATTTTGCTCAGGAGATACTCATAATTTACGCCAACACTGAACAGCAGCAGAATACAAACTGGGGCCTGCATTGCTGTTGAAATAATCACTTGTAATCATTGCAGAAATGTTTGCACAGAGTGCAATGTCAGGAGGCACAGAAGAAGACGGGGAGAGTGAGCGAAACGAGCTAATTTGCAGTGTGAACAAAGGGATGTGTGTGACAGGTCTGCAATGACACACTGCTGTTGCATTAGGGATGGAGAAGGGATTAGAAAGCTGCATGTGATCCACTGTTGTATGACTGATCTTGCTGAAAAAGACGCTGCATGACTGACATATTTACAGGAAAAAGGAAAAACAGGAGCAAGAACAGAAGTTTCCCCCTCCACACTGTTGATCCTTCTGAAGAAATGATGTAAACAATTAAAGATGTCACACCTTAGTCCATGGCTGCCGTTCAAATGGCGTTTCCCACCAGGACTGATGCTACAAAGCCGTTGCTGTCATGCGGGGAGGTCAGTTTTTCTTAGATCTTGCAAATCTGTCACTGAGTAGGCAAACATGTCAAAGCTCGACAGCAAACAGATGAGGTCCAATCGAAACGAGGCGAGGGTTTTCTTATTTTATCGTGACCCCTTTCTTGCATTTTTTCTGTAAAACTCAAGAAAACACATATACAGATACAACAAAAAAGTTTTACTGTTAACTTGCTTTTACAAGTGAAATGTATTCAAAGAAGAATGTGGACTTGTTCCAAACTAGCTACAGCTGTCAATCATCACAGACTCTCAAAGTGCAGAGGGTTTGTCCAGATTCAAGATCATTTCCTGGATTAACTAAAACACCAACGCTGAATCCCAATTTGTGCGTTTGCGTCTGTGAGTTTGGAGGAGCGATTACAGAAGGCATATTTATGGATGTGTACAGGCACTCATTTGTGAACATGCCAAGTCGTATCCTCTCAATCTCCTTGTACAGGCTAAGCTGCAATTCCAATTCACCGAGCCTTATCCTAAATCCCTGATAAAGCTCTAAAACCAAGTTCCCATGACTGACTTAATACTCATCAAACTCCTCACATTACAATCATTATGAAATAATTGCATCATGTTCATCATCCCACAAAAAAAAAACCCGCTTTCTATTTGGTTGAGGCCCGACGGAGCGGCCTTGATCACCCCGTGAGACCAAAGTTCACCCTATTCCCAGCTCCATCACAGCACAAACTCTCTCAAGATGGACAAAGACATGGGTGGTATGAAGAGGTTTATTCCAGAGAAGTAGAAAAAAAACAAACAGAAAAGAAGGAAAATAAAACGGAGCCCCCTCTGCTCGAAGACGACAGCCCGTTGGTACTATTTTAATGTTAAACTCGCCCAAAATGGTCAACAAGCGATGCTCTGCTTCTCTAGGCAATTAATCTTGTGTCGCCAAGTGAAGAGAGAGATTTTACAGAGGACTAGATAAGTCTGCATAATTTCTTTTTTCTGAGCCAATTACCGCGACAAGGCGTGGGGAGGAAAGGAAGGTGAAAAAGATGGTTGGACAGAGGGAGAATGAGGGAGAAGGTGAAGGAGAAGATTACATTCAGGAGTAAATGTGAGGAAATAATCAAAGTGAGTTAGTGAGAAGGTCCATTCGTGTTGTCCACTGGTACTGTGTGTGTGTGTGTGTGTGTGTGTGTGTGTGTGTGTGTGTGTGTGTGTGTGTGTGTGTGTGTGTGTGTGTGT
>JBAMYA010047232.1:0-10527 GCA_037176975.1 Arrhamphus sclerolepis | reverse complement strand
CTGAGGAAATGTGGTCAAGGCTAGAGCTGTGTGAGTGTGGGGGTGTGTGTGTGTGTGTGTGTGTGTGGGGGGGGGGGGGGATAAACATCTGAGTTAAAGATGTTTAGACACTTGAGTCTTGGACCTTTAGCTGCTTTTCTTGGAGGCTAACGTTAGCTGACGTAGCTCCTTCTCTGCTGCGACGTCATGATGCCACGAAAGCTCAAACTTCACAGTAATTGCAACTTCTGTCCGAATATCATAAATTTTTCTTATAAAATTACACTTTTCAACAAATTTTACTTGCAAAACTTTTTTAATTGTAAACTGCAGATTTTGCCAAGTCAAGACATTGTTTTAAATAATGACTGCCACTTTTGTGGAATTTTGCTTTTTGTTATAAAAGTTGTGACTTTTTGTTGTAAAATCACACATTTCATCAAATCTATTTTTGACGTACAATTACAATTAATATGTAAAGTGACAACATTTTTGATAAAATTAAATTTTGTCATGAAATTTCTGGTTTTTGTCCAAATTGTTTTTCTTGGAAAACTGAAAGTGAAAAATGACATATTTTATAAGACTGAACTTTTTTTTTCCCATAAAGGTTACAAGAGCCACAAAATATAAGAAAAAAAATATGTTTGCAAAATCTGAACATTTAATTATAATTAAAATATATTTTATAAACTTGCAAATTTGAAAAAAAATTCCTATTTTCAACAAACATCAGCATTACTTCTCTGTCTTTTCTTTTCAAAGTTGTGATTGAATTATGGTTTCTCTTGTAAAAATGTATTTTGTGCTCCAAATTTGTGACTTTTTAAAAAAAAACAAAAAAAAAAACACCCCCGTCTGATCTCTTAACCTCATTTCTGCATCTTTCCAGTTTTACAACTTGTAATTGAAAATTTTGCAAATAGATCCTTTTAAGGCACCAGCGTTGTAAAGTCTGACAATGTCGATATTAATAATATTAATGATATGAATATAAATAAGTGCTCCTCATTTTTAGCGCCTCTACTATAATTTTCAGGAATGAGATTCATTGCATTTGTCTGTTATTGTGATTTGTCAAATTTTATGGCAAATTAAAGCAAAGAAAGCCTTAAATGATGAAGTATTATTATTAATAATACTCCACTGGTCCTTGCAGATTACTGTCAGGTATCCAGACATTCAGCTCCACGTCGTAACCTAAGAAATGGGGTCCACGTTGGTCAGTCTGGCTCCTGCTGCCAGGGCTCCAGCTCCGTCTGGTATTTCCATTTAGTGTCGGTGGCTCGGTATTAAAGCCGGCAGAGTTTTGGCCCCTCCGAGGCGGCATTCACACTTCTGAGCCATTAGCCCCGGGTGATGCATCAGGCTTCTCTTTAAAGGTCCTCCGCAGCTGTTTTCAGTTAGAAACATCATAAATGTGGAGTGAATATAGGCCAGAGTTGTGACAGACAGATGGTGCCGTAATGGTTTTTAGGGCTCAGGCCAGGAAGTGGACTGGCTCCTGCTCAGGTTCCTAGCTCAGGGCTCGTACTGCAGCCTGCATGGTGTTTTCCTTTTCAGGAGGCCTGAAAATGCTCATTTTAACCTTCAAAGGATAAATTATCTTCTGTTATGAGGGAGTTGGGTAAATTAACAGCCAAATTGCTGCATTTTCTGCCAATATTATTTACATGGCTGTCACTTTGACTTGCTGCAGGGCCACTCAAAGCTGCTCTCATTTCCATTTCTGCTGACACAATTTTACAGCTCCGCTTCTCAAGCTAAGACGTGCCGCTGCACTCATCTCTTTCATTTCTCCCATTTCTTTTCAGCTTTTTCCTTCCCGTCGCTGCTTTTTGTTCCCGCCCTGGCTCTCCGGAGCTGAGTCGACCACGAAGCGAAGGCGAGAGGGCAGAAAGTGCAAACACAAGCAGCAGCTAGATCAAGATGTGGCTAAATGCAAACATATCATGAGCCAGTCCTACATCTGAACCCATGTTTTAGAAAAAAAGGATCACAGGTCACACAGCGACCTCATGACTTCTGATTTTATCAGCAGTACAAATCTTTAAGGCAGTAACTTTCCCTTCAGCTTTAAAGACCTGATGGGAGGGTCACAAATTGCCTTAGAAGTTGGTAATCCTCGCAGGCCCTGAACGCAGCACCAGATGTTAACAGTGGAGAGTTGTCAGAACGTATTTACAGTCATGTCCCCCCCCCCCATTATACCTACCTGATGGCTGTTGGTCTTTGGTACGAGGCGAACAACTTCTGCCATTACTTATTTATTCAACAAAAATGAGGGCAGAAAAGTGTCCGAATCCTCGATTCTTTCATGTTCATTCTGATGTGGATCTGCTGCTCTTGTTTGGGGTCATTTCCTGTCACATGACCCATTTTCAGCCAATCAGACAGATTCCAGAACATTCTGGTGTGTCGTTAAGTTCATGGTCCACCCAGTGACTGAGAGGTGTCCAGGTCCCTCATCATTACACCTCCACTGCTGTGCTGAACAGCTGGTATGAGACGTTTCTACTCCAATAGAAGAAAATAAAGTGTTGTACATAATAATTCCCTGTAATCACGTCCTTCCAAAGATAAACGTTATGCGTTTATCGTATGCCGCTGCTCCTGCGTCATAAATGAATTCAGGTGTATGAAACAGATAAACTATCATCTCTGTACCACCCAGAGGTGGTGAAACTGCTTCCTTTTGGAAATGTTGGCCATACAAACGCTGAGATCTGGTCTGGGGCCTGGCAGATTCATCAACACTGCATTTCCCAACGTGGTTCTGGACTTTAAGGGCTAAACAAGTCCACGTTGGTCTCATCTGTCCAGAAGACATTGTTCCAGAGTTCTGCTGGCTTGTTTGGTGAAACTCACACTGGGGCCCAGCAACCATATAAATGACTCCTTGAAGATGACTGTCTACTGGTTCCATACTGGCACCATGTGAATGGTTCACTTATGTGGTTGGTCCAAGCAGGAGCCAGAGGAGACGTTCATGTCCATTCATCATCCATGTACCTGAGCAGAACCACTGTGAGCGATTCACAGGGAGCCAACATGAAATCCAAGGACCCAGTACCAAACAGGGCACCATTTTTCAACCCATTTAGATCTCACATGCTGACTGGGATGTTATTTTTAGACTGAGGAGGCTTTCTTCTGGCAACCTGTCTTCATGGACTCTACATGGACTTCAAGAGTTTACACGCTCAGTGAGGCCTGCAGGCTCAGAGACCCAGCTGTCAGTACTGGTATTCGGTTTTTCCTAAAACTATGATCCAGTATGGTGGTATTAAGTTTTGTATTAGATTGCGTATGAATGGGGTTGTGTTCGTGCTCTCTGGGATTTAAGGGGTCGCTTTACTTTTTTCACCTCCATTTGCTGAGAGCAGAAGGAAAATAATAAGAGAAGAGAAGGAGGAGGAGATGGAGACGTGACAGCTGAAGGAGGAAGAGGAGCACATGCAGGAGCAGGACGGCGTCTGGAGTCTGGTGTCTCTGCCAGCGGCGCCGCTGATGGAAGTCAAAACATTCCTCATGAGCGCGGAGATGAAGCGAAAGCCCCCGGGTGAAGCCTGCCCCCGGCGTCTGCGGCTCTGACTGCCCTGCAGGTGTGTAAGGTGCCGTCTGAACCGACCCGCCAACGCTAGCGCCATGGTGATGGAGCTGACGCTGACTGGCATCTGGTGTTCTTCTGGTTCTCATGTGTTTGGTAGGCTCAGTTGACTTTGTGGAGGTCCACCTACTGCTTTGGTGACGTTTACCTCCTCTTCTAACCTCTAGTGTTTCATGCGTATTATTAGAAATGTATGTATTAGATTGTGTTTGCTGCAAAACGTGAGCAATATTTCTCAATGATGATAAATCTCATCTATGAAACAACTGGATTCCTATGAAGTCACGTTTTCTTCTCTTCCAAGAACAACGGTGATGGATCTCTAAAACCTCTTTAGGTTTGAATTCCTGCAACCAATCTGACCTCGATCTAGATGTCTGCAAAGCTCCTTACACATCGTTTGAGGGCCCGTGATTTTGTGAAGTTCGATGAGATATGTGAGGCCATAAGTCCAGGATTTCTTTTTCTGTCAGTGTCAGATTCCAAAAATGGATAACATGTAGTTTTTAATAAAATTTGTCCAGAGAATCATCAACAAGACGGGATATCCGTCTGTGGTTAGGGTTTAACAGGAATGAGTCCGTGGTCTTCTGGCTCTTTCTGCGTTTACGGGCGACCAGGTCAGCTTGTTCCATCGAAGCTTTGCCAGCTCACATGAAGTTGAGGTTACCAGCCGAGTGAGAGATGATAATCATTCACAGATGTCCGTGAAAGAGGTCCTGTGGGCTGTAAGCATGTACATGGACTTTGTGGAGCTGGGCAGACTGGAACACCGAAACACGGACTCTGCAGAGATGTAGCACGCTCTGGGTGGAAGGCTGACCTTCCCCTGAACAATACCAGTTTATGCAGAAAACAAGACTCGGCAGGGCAGGACAAGGACGTTTGGCCATGGAGGACGGTTAGACGCTTCATGCAGTACCGAGCCAGTTCCTACTGGTGTGACTTGTTGATGAGGAAAGTGTTTCCATTGCAGTTTTACAAATGATTCATCTTTTGAGTCACCAGAAAAGCTTTCATTAAAACTGTTTAGTGATATATGGGAGTTTTTGTGAAATGGTAATGGAAACTCACCTCATTCAGCTTCTTTTGGAAAAGACTGAAAAGACAATGTCTTCTGGCTTTTCCCCATTAGGACTCTCAACAGCAGATCGTTATATTGATTTGGCATAATTCTGACTCAAAGTTTTCTATTAAACCCAGTTTGCAGTGGTCTTTTAAGCTGGTTTTGTCTTGTTCTTTCTAGAATTATCCATTTAAAAAGGATGAATTGTGTCAAATAAAATTAGACCTTTGACGTCTAAACTGAATTTCTTGCACGTGGTTCAGATGTGAATTGTGGACACACAACCTTCACGGGTGTTGCTCTTCAGCTCAGTGAGGATACAAATACAGGAGATCAGGAGGCAGCAGGTTTCCAGCAGAAGATATTTACTCTTCCTCAAGACAGAGAATCAAACTTAAGCAGCACAAACAGAAATAAAAAAGGACTGAACAGGACGGGAGAGTGACCAGGACATAGTTTGGTCCAGCGAGCATCGAAAAAGCCAGACAATATATAGACTCTGAGGAGACACATGCAGACCGTCAGGGAAGTCAAACAGAATACAGGAAGACAAAGACAGACCTGCAAAGAGAAACAGGAAGCCCAGTTAACGACAACCTAAAGAGACATGAGAAGATGAGACTTGAAAGACCAAAATCCACAAAAACCCACAAGCCAAACCCAAATCCTGACAACAGGTTCGTATGATTTTGATGTATGAGTCATCGTGTACGACTTCCTGGAGCAGATCTTCACTTCGGAGCTTCTGCAGGACACATCTGGCATGACGACTTTGATTTGGCGGCTGGCGTGGCGCTGCCACTTGAATGGCCGCCCTGCATTCTGTGGGACAGAGTTCAAAGGTTCAGAACCCTAATGGAGCTCATGATGCTGGGACTTGATCCAGAACCCTTTTGGCTGGCAGACAACCAACTCCATCCACTTCTGATCCAGTAACAGAGCCCGTCCATTCATCAGCTAAACCCTCTTCATCTTAATCAAGGTCACAGCTGGAGCCACTGCCATCTTTCTCTGTCCTGGTACCTCATCAAGGGGACACCTGAATAATGAACAACCACAATCCATTTGTTTTCGTCCGTTAGCTTTCCCTTCCGCGGTGCCTGTCAGTCAGAGAGAAGGGCTAAACCGTCCTCCCTCCATAAACAAATCCCGAACCCTGGTGAGGGATAAAAGTTAATGACCTCAGCATCTCATTTTCTCCACTTCTGTCAATGGCAGGTCCACTTTCAAGATCTCCCTCCAGCTCAATGGGACAGAACCGGCGAAAAGAGCCACTCTGCCGTGAAATGTATAATGACGTCTTCGGTTATAGCCCCAGAGTTGTTATGGGTCATAAAAGGGAAAGAGATTTTTGGTCAAAAGGGAGATCTGTGTGTGTGGTCAAGAAGAGGAGAGTCTGTTCATCCATCTGCCTCTCTTCCTCCGTTTAATATACAGTAAAGTAATGTCTGCCTCGAGACTCCTGTAAAAGAAACATCTGCAGACCTGAAGGAGAGTCCTCCTGAAAGATAATCATCATATGTTCTCTCCTTTGTTGGGAAACACGTAGGCAGATCAAACGCATGAGCTCCATTATACGCTTCAGCTCTGGGATTCACGATTCAACCTGTCACATCTGCTTTGACTTTCTCCCACTGACGAACCTTCAGCGTCGACTGATCTGGAGAAAAAGGAAGTGAGCCTGATGATAAGTTACTCTAACAGGAGATAAATGGAGTCACACTGGGAGTTTTATCAATGAACAAGTTTGGAGATGTAGTTTTTTTAGCTGCTTTGATTGATAAAAGGTGACATGAACCACACCTCTCATCCCAATCAATCAGGAGTAGTTTAGCTCTCCATCTGTCCGACTCATGAATTTACCACACAGAAGTTATTTTACAGCAACGCTAACACAACTGGAAGATGTTTTATGGACTGATGGAACAAAATTTGAATTGTTCAGGAAGAATACTTTCATGTATTTTTGGAGCAAAAATGGCACACAGCTCACCATCATCAAAGTATCCCAGTAATGAAGCATGGGGGAGGGGCAGAACTTTAAGTCTATGTAGCAACACCACCTCTGACAACATGGGGGCGCACACAGTGGGGATGGTCTGGCATGTGTTGTAATGTAGCTTTGTCCCACTAGAGGTGCATTTTGTCTCTAATGTCAGGTTCACGCTGCATGATTCTGGCCGTCTCACGTGAAAGATGGTCCATGGAGGTAAAATGTTCCATCGTAGCTCAGAAACGGTGGTCGTAGATCTGACAGAGGAGCCAACTAAAGACCGCTGCGACAGATATCAGCAAATCTGGAGGAATCATCTGAGTGTGACAGCCTGTCACTGCCTCCACAACCTCTGTCAGCTAACCAACCAATAGGAACGCATCATGAGATGACATCAGCGTGCTACGCAGCACAGTAGCCTAGCAACAACAGCGGCAGACACAATGGAGAAAAGGGAAGAAAAATGTGAAAGAATCTTGACTTTTTCTTTTTCGAAGCACAGGAACACCTCTACAACATGCTAACTTTAGGGTCATTGGTGCATTAGCACGTTAGCAGCAACCTGAATTTCACTCGGATTTATTTCTGTCATAGAAATGATTCATCAGATGTTGAATCACACAGTGGAACATGATGAAAGTTAATGATCTACTGATTTCACATTGTGTAATGTGACTTGAATTAATCTTAAAAGGCTGTAAAGATCCTGACCTGTGAGCTTTCTTTGGTTATCATGCCCCATGTGGTTAAAAGACTTGCTGATCTGCTGCATCACTCTGAAGGAGACCGAGATCTTTCAACTGTGGAAATTTGTCTGTGACCTTGAAAATACTTGTAAGTTTGAAGTCACTTTTTTATGGCAAATGAATACAAGAAAAAAAAAAAAAAACAGTCAGTTCCAGGAGTTCACATCTTTTTTCTTGAATAAACCTTCTGCAAGCCACCTGAAAGGTTCTCTCCATTATAGAGGAACATGTCGGCAGCAGACTCTTCAGCTTCCAGGACTCAGTTTTCAGCCTGTCACATCTGCTTTGTCTCCGTTCGTTCCTTAACTTGAATCTACAGTTTGGTGTCGGTCCTGATGCTAACTCTCCCTGCTCTTGCTGCTAACGTGGCCCGGCCACGCTGTATTATCTTAAACCATCAAGGGTTATAAATCAGAGCTCCAGAGGCAGACTAAGCAGGCTGAAATTAAATCAGCGTTTCCTCCCATCAGCACGAAAACTGAAACTCAACACCAGGATGCTGAGAAACATGCATACACAACGTGGGCCCAGAGCACTCACATCCAGAGCTGTTAGCTCCAGGTACTTCAACCCCGACTGTCGAGCTGGCTGCCAGCCAGCGCTTTCAGTCATAGACGCACATTTTCACCTCGCTGCCTCTTTTTTTTAGTTCTGACATATAGCCTTGGCTGAACTCCCAAACTTAAATGGCTGGATTTTTCTAAGTTAACTGGAAAATGGCTGAGTGATGTCAGATATACAGTATTCTGCGTGTTTGGAGTCTAACTGAGTGGCAGATCAATTTCGTGGAATTATACATAAGGGCTGAAACAGCAGCAGATGAACAGCTAGGAATTTATTACCCATAAACTTTTAATATGAATTGTGTGTGACTGTATTTAATTCCTGCGTTGGCCCGGTGACAGGTTGGCAACACGTCTGAGGTCTGCCTTGCTTCTCGTCCAGTGACGCCTGGAGTCGGCTCCAGAACGCTGGCCCGGCTCTGCTCTGGGCCAAGGCTTGTTTAAAATGGACTGAAGCAAAGTGGAAAACTGTCCCCCGGTCAGACTGGATAAAAAAAGAACATTCCCACTGTGATGTCATCCATGGGTTTAAAAAAAGAACAGCTCTGAACCCTTTCGGACCCTTCAGGGACGCCATGCTAACAGGAGCTAACTCCAACCATCCCTGCTGAGTCCACAAATGAGCAGAAAAAAGACGCCTGGAAGTCGGTTACAACGTGGTTAGCACATTATAATTTATTACTGGTAATATAAGTGTATATTTACATAACTGAAGTCCAATCAGCAAATGTTGCAAACGCTTCTACCTGCAGCTGTGCAGCTAGCAGCAGAAGGGTTACTGTCAGTAGGAGTCATCAGCTAGCTGTTCTGGGTGAGACACCTCCACCCCTGGATGGTCCGGTCCAACCCAGAGCCAGTGATGGCAGTCTGTACAAAAACCCCATTCCATCTTATCTTAAAAACCTGATTATAATCCCTGAGCTCTTATCACTCAAATGTAGAGGAGCTGAAGTGATGACACCATGACTGTTTTTGTTTTATATGATTTTACCTGATGAGGTGCATATCAATCAGTAGAGGAACCATAGCCTCTAGTGGTCGGTAGAGGAACTGCAGCCTCGAGATGTTGGTAGAGGAACTGCAGCCTCTAGTGGTCGGTAGAGGAACCGCAGATTCCACATTTCCTCCTCTGATATTTTGTTGTTGTTCTTTTCTATTGTAAATAAAACATACCTTCATGACATTTGCAGATCATTGAATTCTGTCTTCGTCTCCATGTTACCCAGCATTCCCTTGTTTGGGGGGTTTATGTGGAGGACAGAGCAGACATCAGTAATGGTGGGAACTGGACGTGCCGTCTGATTCTGCATCTGAAAATCAATTTGCCTTCCTTAACATGCCAGAGATCTGCAGCGCTGCAACAACAGCAGGGCTAATGAAGAGCACGTTATCTGCTTGATACAAACTCGATCTGTGACATCACAACAAATGCCTCCAAGCATTACACTAATCACACGTCAGCTGTTGTTGGTGAAAGTCAACTTCCAGCGCTTTATTTAGCTGCTTCATAGTCGACCAAAGCCTCTATCTCTGAGCTGAGCGAGCCATCAGGCCTTCAAATCACACGTGTTATCTGTCTGGGAGGGAAAAGAAACGATGGATTTGAGGCTACGAAAGTGCAGGTATGTGTCCCCATGACAACAGTCCAGGACGTTGGACACTTTCTACTGAGGGGATGAAGGACAGAAAGGCTTCATGACACACACACCAACATTAACCTGGATCTCCATCAATCTGAATCTGGTCCACCACTGCATCTTCTCTGGTCCATGAGAGCATTTAAAGACCATCCTGAAGTTCTAACGAGAACATTTCTGAGAGAACGTTTGGTTCAGTTCTGACATCAGAAAGTGGAATAACTGAGGTGGAGATCAACTGATTTAAGGTGGAATAACTGCGGTGGAGAGAAGCTGGTTGATGTCAGAAAGTCAGAATTTAGAAAACTATTGAAGATCTTAAAACTAAAAGCTTTTGATTTTTTTATTTTATTTTATATTATATAATTTTATAATTTGTCATTAGAAGTCATAATGCTGTGAAAATTTTTATTTTCCAAAAACTCAAAAGTTAAAAAGAAAAAAAATGTGATTTCAGACCAAAGTTCAGGGTTCTTTTCTGAAATTTCCCATTTTACTGAACTTGTAATTTAATGTCAAAATGTTGCAAAAAGTTGATATTTTCCAACAAAAAGACAGAATTTTGTGACGTTTGTAAAAGTCTTTTTTCCAAAACAAAACTGCACTTTCTTTAAGTTTCACGATGGGTGGTTTGTTGTGAAATTTGAGATTTTATGACACAAGTTCACTTTTTCACAGAAAACGATTTAATATTTCAAAATTTGCCATTTATTTATTTATTTTTTAATTTTAGTTTTAATTTTAATTTTAAAGAATCACTGGCCCTTTAATGGTAACCATGGTGATGATGTGAGATAGAGTTTGATGCTTCTGTGGAATAAGAACTGTAGCTTTCTGAAGCCTGATTATATTATTATGTTAACCGTTCCTGCTCTCGTCTTCTGACCGTGGTCGGGAGACACAGGGGAGAGATACTTCCTCCGGGGCCGAAGC
>JBAMYA010047231.1:0-10528 GCA_037176975.1 Arrhamphus sclerolepis | reverse complement strand
TCCCTTAGTTTATACATTATGTCGCACTGACACTCAAACCGGAGAGATTATGGCTAAACGCTACCGTGTGATGCTTTTCAGCATTAGTGGAGAAGAGTCAGCCATCAGAAAATGAAAGTTCCCTGCAGGACCAGTCAGTCAAGTCAGTTCCATAGTTTTAAATTTTAATCTATCAGTGGTTTAGGAAGTATTCCAAGGCTTTTCTGAAACAAAAGTACTACAACAACTCTGAGCAGAAACGGCATCATATGTTCTGTAATGAGACGTTTCCTCTGAATCTCACACAATTATATTTATATCATTGTATTAAACGTAAAGATGACAGTACAATGGAACAATTTCACTGTTGTAATTGATGTAGTTGGATCACAATGATGAAGGATGATTATTATCATGAACTTTCTGAGTTCAGATGCTGGATTTAATAGAAAATAATTTCTAAACCCGCTGAGAAGCCAAAACCATGTTTTCTTCATCCAAGAAAAAGTGATGAAAGGACAGTAGCATGTTAACAAGTTTAAATTTGGTACTTTTACACAACAGATTAATCAAATATCAAATACATTTCTAATTAGATGAGATGGCACAAAACAAAACAAAAATCTAGATCTTTACATTATTTAAAATGCTCATGCAGCTCGTGGTTTTTATTCTGCCTACAGGGTGTGAGATGTAGCTCCATTTCTTTTTGCTTTCTGCAGTTTGATCTTTGTGCAGTCTTTGCTGGGATTTCTACCCCAAAGAAGAGCAACTGTTTTGAAAACTTTTGACTTCTAAAAAATGTGTCTCACTGTTAAACTCGTAATCCCATTTTTCCCCCAATGGTCATCCTGTCCACACTGATGTGAGGCAACAATTGCTTCGCTGAGACCTTAGCTTATTTCGTTCCTTCTTGGCACTGTGTTACCTCATACCTGAAACCTCTAAATCAGCAAATTATCCAAACATCGACTTTTATTGAGATCTGTACCATACAGCTGCATACCTTATATTTTTACAAAAAGCAATTTAGTCCATAAAACCAAATATGAGCTTTTTAAGCTAATTAAGGTTCAAAAAGAAAGGAAAAAGAGTCAAAAAGAAAAAAAATTGAAAACATTCCAATTCAGTGAGCAGAATTTGTATTAGGACATGATCAAATTTCACAATTCACAAGCCATGAAACCTTAATTGGCACAGAGAATTAAAAAAAAAAACTTTTCTTTTTTCTGACGGATACATGAAAGACTTACCTGACATCCAGAAGAGCAGCATAGGCCTCACTGCCAGCTAAGACATAACTCACTCCAATGGAAACGCTGGAAAAGGGTGGAACAACAGAAGAGACACAAGAAAGGACAGACAAATGAAGAAGGGGGATGAGGGAAAGAGGGAGAGAAACAGAGAACGAAAGAAAGTTATTAAAGCGTGAGCAGGCCTCCTTTACTACCTGGCAACGCTCTTATTTTCAGTAATCAGTTGTTGCCTCCTCGTGGCTGTAAAGTTAAGAAATTTCATTTTAGAAGACACTTCTTGTTCTTCTGTGCAGTCATACAAAACTTTTAGTTTTATTGTCTCTCTTTTTATTTTTTTTTAGGTTTACTTTAACCAAATATTTTCATTACCATTTTAACATCACACCATGACATGAAGCCAGAAATCTATTTTCAGAACAGTGTCTTTAAAATAAAGCTGGATACTTAGAACTTAGAATAGAGGGTTTCTTTTTTCCCTTTTCTTTTCTTCCTTTTTTTTTATACAGTCGGCTAAAATCCTGGATCAACGACAAGACGGCCTTTTATAATTCAACGTATGTTTCCTTCTTGTACTTTTAAGCTTCTGTAATCTCTGAACATTTGATCGCCGAGACTGCAAAGTGCTTTGTGTAAACAGCTTAAAAGTGTTATTTTGGAGGCCTGAGTTATACCCACATCTCAAAATCTCTCCACTTTTAAACCTTAGAAGGAAATTACAACAAATTTAGAAAGTCTTCTTGTCTAGTGAACCGTAAGCCAGATTTCTGAAGACCAACTTGATACAAAAGCTGGAAGGCAAAGAGCTGAAGTCCTGACATGACAAGGCCACATAGTTCAAACTCAAATTTAAGTTGGACTGAAAAGTATTATAAACATACTGTCTGCAAAAATAGCAAAGCTGTGGGTTATTTGGACTGGAACATCAGTTATACATGTCAACAAAGAGACAAAATTATTACACAGAGCACCATCCTACATGGATCTAACACAGAGCTCCAATCCAAGCCGAGAGAACTGGAAATGCAAAGGTACTTTTATTATTCTGCAGACAGTATAAATCAAACAAAAATACTCCATACATCATCATTTTCATATAATATGCCTGCATTTCCAACCTGCAGAAACTTCAAAAAAGCTGGGACAGTAAAGCATTAGCACTTTTTAATGTCACCATTTCTTTTCACATCATTTGAGAAGCTCTCTAGCATTGAGGTGGTGGAGAGTTTCGCTTCTTCTTTCATCCCATTCTTCATGAAAACACATCTTAAGGTGTGCAGCAGTGCAGGGCTGTCGTTATCACACTTTCAGTTTGAAAAAAATCCACACATTCTGCGTTGGGGAGAGGTTAGGGGTGCAGGCAGTCCAGGACCTCCAAGTTCTTCTTCCTCTGCTGTGCCTTTGAAATTTGTGCAGAATGTAGTTTTACGATGTCTCTGCAGTCCTCGAGGCAGTCCCCTTTAAAATCTCCTTTCTGCATTTATTCCACCACCTCAAAAGTGGAAATGGGCACGGCTACATCCCCGAACCACCACAGAGACCAGCACATGGTGCCTATTTGATCCAAAAGAAAACGATGCTACATCTGACCGCAGCCCAGCCCGTCCCAGGTGCAACAGAGTGAACATAAGCCTGCTCTTCTGCACAGCTGAGTGTTGAGAGGAATTTATTATTGCAGGGACAGACAAAGATTTCTGCACTGGCTCCTTGTCCATCTGGTTTATCAGCTACTGGTGAATGATGGTTCTTGCTGTAGTGTCATCTGAGGGACTGGAGATTACTAATCTTCAGATTAGGAACTGCTGGAAATAACATTGTTAGTTTTTCCACCTCTCCTTTTCTTACAAGACCTGCCGTCGTGTCCAAACCGATTTGCAGAAGGTGGGGACACGACCCCATGTGGTCAGAAGTGGTATTGACATATAAAGTGGTATTAAGAATGACGTGAAGGAGAAAGAGAATTAAATATTTTGGATTGATTCTGTCTGCAAAAAATAAAAGTCAACGTCAATGCCTGCTATTCCAGTTATTGCATTTATCATGTCATCCCAGCTTTTCCTGGTTTGGGTCGTACCAAGACAAAAGTCAGTGAAGGTTATATATTTTTTGTAGATTCTCCCTTAATTTCAGATATTTTATCAACTCTGTGCACATGTGCTCATGCACACACACATTTTATGTGTGTTACATAAAATAGCTAAAACAGCACTAAGATTGGGATTGTCATATTTATTAATTAGCCCAAATAATAAAATTAGGCTGATTTTGTTGCCAGTTAGTGTCTGTTTTATAATACTGCTTATTAAAAGTGACTTCCAGTGATGAGAAAAGCATCTTCTGGATAGTATAAGCACAAAATCAAACCACATTATGTTCAGAACAAACGATTCTACAATCAAAAGTCGGTCTTGAATGTGGCCGCTGCCAGAACCAGGCACAGATTCAGTTTCCCAGACATCCATTTTGTTCAGGTTTAAGAGAGATAGGTTCTGTTTGTGTCATTAAAAGAACAGAAAATTTCCCAAACATTTGCACACTACTATATAAAAACATCTGTCTCCAAAAGTACAGTTTTCCATAAAACCCATAATTGTAGGTGAAGGTGAAACATGGTGTGAGTGTGTAGGACAGTAGAAGACAGCGCTCGTGCTGTTGTGTGTGTGTGTTTAGGTGTCCGCATGGTTGAGCCTCTGGACTGATCGACCACTAAGCCTCCTTGAGCACAATGAGGGAACTATCGATTGTCAAGGTGTTTCAGAGCTGCTCACACACAGATAACAAGATCAGCCCAGCAAGCTAAAAGCCCTGAGCTCCCCCCCCCCCCCGCTACAAGGACACACATGTCAACGTTCATACTCATGCACACGCAAACCATCCATGTTGGAAAAATGAAATACAAATAGTACATGATTACACTCACCTGCGCTACAATGTTTTATTTTAGAAATAACAAACAAGCTGCAGTTAACATATTGGAAAATTGAATGTTTTCAGTGGCTACACTCCATTCCTGCAGTCAGTGGAGCCACGTTTTTGAGCAGCACTCTTTCTCAAATCAGAAATCAAAAATAAAATCCAATAAAGATCCATCAAACTGACTTTCTGAGACTCTTTCTTCTGCTCAGAGACTCAAAGTCTCTGTTAGATAGAAAAGCACAGACCGTAATTTAGTTATTAAAAAATCCTTTGTTGTCATAGCAGGAAACAATGTAAGTTAAAATTGATGTATAGTAGTTTAGGATGATACATAATCAAAATATCTCTCCATCTGGTGGCACATTAATTGATAATAATGAGATTTACTCTGCCAGTTTTTAGTTCACAGAAACTTGACACAGTTTCTGGAGGTTCATATGAAAATATCTGACAAACTATGGAATTTAGTACAACAGTCGCACCACCACACTCTTTACTTTTACATCTGTTAAAGCCAAATGTACTATGTATGTTTTCAAGCAAAGAAAAGGTTTTTTTTCCATTTAACGTAACAGACGTTTGGAGTCCCTTCTGAGGTCCGTTAATAAGACAGCAGACTGGAGAAGCTGCAGCAGAGGTCATATTTCATGGGCGTTTGCTCGGGCTTGCAACTGTCAGTATTTCAGCAGAAGGTTGGGATATAAAATGTGAACCTCAAGGACAGTTTTTACATGAATCTGCCTCAGCTCAGCTGTCAGTAGCTGTGCTGGTCCAGAACACGGAAAATGAAATGACTTGGCAGGTTTTCCTGGTCTCATGATTGAACATGAAATGACTGATTATAGATGAAACTGTGAGAGGAACGGGGCAAATTGAGGAAATCCTTTCATACTGAAATATTTTTCGGTTACAAGCAGATAGAAGAAGTCATGATAGGTCTTTGAAGGATTTAGTGAGTCAGGAAGTGCATCAAACACTTTTTTGAGCCGATTAACACTGTAAGACTCATGATGAACAAACTTAAAAATACTCATTCACCAAATATCCCATAATGCAACACTTTCTTTAGAAGACAGCAGTTGTCCTGTAAGTCTCTTCACTGAGACAGTGTTGGAAAACATGAACAAATGAACAATGACATCACAACTTCTCATTAAACTCCATTCCGTTTCTTTGTTTTCTTTAGTTGATGGTACATTCAGAGGTGGGAATTAAACTTTTTTTTGGTAAGTAAGCATGATGTATGTTCTAATGATTTATGAAGGAAAAACTTAGCAAACAAACAAATTTGTTTCACTTTTTCCTTTTAAGAGTCACCACAGATGATCATGGTGTTCCACATATTGATCTGGCATAGTTTTATGTTAGGTTTATATTGACTCTTTGTTCCTCTAAGTCCTAACTCCTATAAATTATTGTCAGATTAAATTATTGTCATGCTGCATCAGTGCAAAGAGTGAGCCTGAGGTGTTATTTGATGGTTTGTGGGGTTCCACAGGCTGCAACATGAAAGATGCTGGTGCAGCTTTTTGCACTAAAATGTATTTCACTGTGCATTTCAATGCCTATTCATAACGTTTTCATAACCTTGAACATTACATATTAGCAATAAATACACTTTCTTCTGCTCTTTAGGGCACAGAAAACACAACACTGTCACTTTAATTAAAGCGCTTAAAATGAAATGAAATCAAAAATTGAAATGACGCAGCTTCCTCATCTTAGTATACATCCTGATTTACAACATTCTGTATATGCTTGACCTCTGAAGTGGGTACCACAAAGCTCTAGAATACATTTATGAAAAAGGCACAGGGTTGGAGCAGAGCCTGGAAAATGAGCCGTTGTGATGCACTTTTGGAAAACTGACCAAAACAGGTCACAGACATTTCATTAATAACTCTGGAAATTGTGTCAGAATATAACTCTGATCACCAAGTACTTTTAATGACTAATGCTAGCTAAATATTTTAATTCCTTTTAAAATAATGGTGCGACAAAGGAAGTATAAATAATGAAAAAAAAGTGAATAACTGCAATGTCAAAGTTTCATAATTCCCATACTGGTTGCTGGGCGAGTATCGTTCTCCAACTCTCCCACCTTCTAAAGTGGACCCTGTTAGTCAATTATAAGCTAACAATCCAGATGGCTTTGTCCAGCTGTGTTTGTTCTTGCTGAATTACTTCTCTGACAGAAGGCCCAACATCCAAGTGCAGCTCTACAGTCTGCAGTAGTGAAGATATACATGCAAAAACAGATGTAAACTATCACTGCCACTGTCTGATGAGTTGGGAGTGAGAACGTGTCGTCACAGCTGCAGGACGTATGCAACTGTCAGGTGATTTGCTGATAGCATTGCTAAATTCACTTACATTCACTAACACACCCACAACACAAACCTGCATATATCATGTTGAAATCCAGAAATAAACAAAACATTTGTGTAGAACAAAGAAAATGAAATGACAATAGGCAGATAGAGGCCGCAGAGCTGAGACACCCAGTCCTCCATTAAAAAGCCCCGCCCTCAGTCTCTATGATGTTCATATATGGCTTCCAGAGATTCTCAAAGTCCTGCTGTGTACCTTTGGAAGGTACGTTTGTTTTTACAGTCCCAGAGAGTTTGCAACTTCCTTCTTCCAGAGAAAATGCAATGCTACGTCAGCAGATTCATTTGTAGGAGGATCTCTTCTGTTTACTGGTGTTGCCATGGTGACTCACAGTATCAGAGCGCCATTGATAATGGATTTTTATCGTCAGTAACTCAGAGTTAACTGAACCAACTCTGAGGAGTTTCTTGACACAAGAATTAGTTTTTTGGCTTTTGAGTTTGTGGAACCTCCTTTCCTGCGACAGTCTGGTCTTCTCCAGCTGAACTTTGTTAAAAACAAACATTGTCTACAACAGCTGGCAATCCTGAGAGAAGATGAAGGTGACGTCTTACAGCCCTGATGAGCAGATGCTGTGCACTCAGGTTCCGGAGCAAAAAGTAAAATAAATATTTTAATTGGCTATTATTTTGCAAATATAATATCTTACATTGTTCAGTGAAATATTGCTTTTTTTAAAACTCAGGTTGACAGCTGACTCCGGCACAGCTAAAAAGCTGCCAGCACACAGAAGCAGACACATTTTTTTTCGCTGCAGGGGATAATTTAAGTCCATCTTTTTATTTCATTAATATGAGAAGGACTCAAATAGACGTGAGTATTGTTGTGACGGCTGTGGGATACCCGTGGCGGTGTCCGGCGGAATAACGCAAGGACTTAGAGGATGTCATTTCCCAGAACTTTTCCTAACTATCTGTAGATAAGTGTGTGTTTTTTGTGTTTCTGCGATTACTTGGTCACCCTGCTGTGTGGTTGGTGCATCAGGTTGTGGTGTATTTGCTGCAGCACCACATGGGAGTGGCAGCTGATGACACCCTTCTGTGTTGTCATATGCATTTAAATACTACTCTTTTTGGTAGGAAACAGGTCCAAATGGCTCTTAGGGTGTTTAAGGTTGCTGACCCCTGGTCTATGCCATTGGCCATGCCGGCTGTCATCATTTTAGGTTCTTAGCACTTAGCTTTACAATGACTTCTGAGCTGTGAATAAAAAACCTAACAGAGCACAGTCATATTTTAAAGGGATTATGTTTTATTGTGCTTGTGTGTTATGTTCATTGAACAGACCACCATGACTAGCAGACATGCTAATCCTCCAGCACGGCTTGGCTGGAGGAGCCGGGAGCCAATCATTTCAAGACCTTTCTATATGGAAGTAGGCAGGGAACCTCAATCAATCCTCCTGTGACCTGCGGGCTGATGGTGGGAGGTTTTCCCTTCTGCAACATGTGAATGCTGGGGTAGACAGCTGGCGGGCCCCAGCAGAACTCTGTTAATCCTCGTTTCAACTCTGGATCACCTGCTCCGGATATCGTACCAGTAGCTACACTTGAAATAATGATGTCTGACAGATTTGGTCAAAAAGAATGCTTCACTTGAATTGAAATCTCCTAGACTTCATATAGGTAGCGTAAGATATCACAATAGGTACTCTTAATTAAGCTAGTGTAGTACACAACTGTGTTTGTGTATCTGTGGAATTGTGTGGTTACTGTTATAAATGAACATCATGAACACCAAATGCTGAAAGAGCCATGCTCATCGCTGGGAGCCGCACTGTCTAGCCAACTTTACTTGTGATCCTGAAGTAAAGACAACTGAAATGGCTGCAGTAGAACTAGTCGGCCTTTCACCGCAAATTACAACCATCTGAATCCAGGCTTAAAAGTAGCTTCAGTCAAACAGCTGCCGTGGCTCAACTCTGCCTGAAACTCCTTTAGCCAGTGAACCTTCTGATGTTGATATATGAAACAGGACGAGTTGCTATGTAACACTAACCAGGGCTCAAGCGCAGGACCTAACGGTTAATGGTAACATTAGACCAACCACCTTGACAGAGATGATGGACCTCAGCTCCACCTGCACCAGCAGGGAAAATACAAGACAAAAGAACCTACCTACCATATTTCACCAATTAATTGCTGGGCCGCAAATAGCTGCCTGGTTCTTTTAAACGTCTGGGGTCATCACCCATTTTGCGTATTAAATTCATACCCGAATAACCGCTGGGGCGATTATTTGTATTATATTGAGGTAAACCCAAAATCAAGGCTAATAGTTAGAAGTAAACAGTTCACCACAATAACTGTGCAGCACTTCCATTTTCTGTAAAAATAAAAAGAGCTAGCTAACGTACCGTAATCTTAAATCAACCGACAGAAAACAGAAGTGTCAGAGGGAACGACACACAACACGCCAATGTGACGTCCAGTCAAGGACACTGAATTGCATTTAAACACACCAAAGGACAGGTAGACTTGGAGGAGAATGGACAGCAAAGGGACATAGTAATTGGGGAAATACGGTACATTTTGGATTTATCTCGAAGGAGTGTTATTTATTCAGCATTACTATAAGAGATAAGATGCGATAAGATAAGACGCGATAAGACGCAATAAGATAAGATAAGACGCGTTAAGATAAGATAAGATAAGACGCGATAAGATAAGATAAGATAAGACGCGATAAGATAAGACGCGATAAGATAAGACGCGATAAGATAAGACGCGATAAGATAAGATAAGATAAGATAAGATAAGACGCGATAAGATAAGATAAGATAAGATAAGATAAGATAAGACGCGATAAGATAAGACGCGATAAGATAAGATAAGATAAGACGCGTTAAGATAAGACGCGATAAGACGCAATAAGATAAGATAAGATAAGACGCGTTAAGATAAGACGCGATAAGACGGGATAAGATAAGACGCGATAAGATAAGATAAGACTTTATTGATCCCCGGAGGGAAATTGAATCGTTACAGCAGCATGACAAAAAAACAAGACATTCAAAATGTGCTCCCATAGTAGGAAGAGCTAAAAAATAAAAAAGAATGACTATAGTATATACAGTATACATATAAAAATAAAAAAAATACTAATCCATATATATACAGAATACCTAAGGAGAAAGTTAGATACAGGTATTTATCAAACAAAACATGGACCCATTAAAGCTGCAACTATGCTTGGAAACCCATTATGGCCATTTGCAGAATAAACCACCATACTACATAGTTTTCTACAGTCTCTAAGAGGGCAAAAGACAATAAAAGACGTGTTGTAATACACATGCCATATGATAAAAATGAGGAAAAAAAACAAACAGATTGAGAGACCAATTCAGGGAAACCAACATTTATGTTTCCATCAGCCGAGATGGTCAATACTGCAGAGCTCTCACCTGCCATGAAATGTCCAATTACTGGACACTCAGAGACACTGGAAAGCTAATTTGAAAAGCACTTTTCTGAGCCTGAAATCTGGAGGAGGGAGTGGATACAGTTCTTATTCAAAAACAATGTTTCTGACAGTTCAAATTTGACAGTCTGTGAGGAAGATCAGCTGGCAAAGCTGTCCACAGAATGTGAGTAAGTCAAGCTCTGTCCCTGACTTCTGGATTTATTCCCAGAAAGACTTCCCCCAGATTGGTCAGAGGCACTCCTGAGTCTTTTTGCTTTTGAAGCAACTTATCTTTGTGAAAGTGGGTTTTCCTCCTTCACCTGAAGAGTAAATATCAGGTCTGAGTATGACATGATGCTCTGCCTGAAAACTTCCCTCTCCCCCAGAACACAAAGCTGTGAAACCAACCAGCCATCACACTCTGTCATTCTGAAGCTTCATGTTTCACTGCTAAAATGTATTAAAATGTCTAAGAAGATGGTTGGATGTATTCAATCATCTTCACTTAATTCAATTCAATTCAATTTATTTATATAGCGCCTATTTACAACAAGTCATCTCCAGGCGCTTTAGAAATCCAGAGCT
>JBAMYA010047230.1:0-10528 GCA_037176975.1 Arrhamphus sclerolepis | reverse complement strand
AAACATCAACCAATATTGCATATCCATAATTATTATAATGGATATAAATAAAGAATACTTACACTATAACGTAAATTGGAAGTGTAACACAAAAAAATGTATTTTTACACCTATTTTGAATTTTACTCGAATACAAATACAAATACTTTTCCCTCCTCAACAAATACAGATACAAATACTGGCTGCTTTGCACACCCCTAATGCATATATATGTATATCTATAGATATACCTTATACCACATCCTGCATTTCTAATGGTGCGCAACAATAACAAATGAACATCACCCTCTGAGCGGTAAAGACCTGTATTAGACCGGTATTATATGACTCCTGGTTGACAAATTTTAATAATTGATTATGTTGATTATGTCATTGATTATGCCCTAGTTTATAAACTGTTTCACTGTGGACTGATAGAGATAATCTTGCATCCCTTGTCCACAGATCAACTACTCTGGATTATAAACAAAGTAAGGCTCATATTATGGCAAACTAAAAAAAACAAACAAAAAAAGCATCTCAAAGCGTCCTCAAACCACACTTCCAAATAAATTTTATCGTCTGGTGTGTACCACCAGGAGGGATTGGAGGGACTGGAGCCAGTCCTGGTTGTCACCAGGGGCCTCCCATAAGTCCCACAGACGTTGTCTCTTACATGTAGCTCCACATATCAGGCATTTGCCTTGCTTCAGTCTGTCTCCATACACTTTGAATGTTTGTCCTGTGTGTTGCAAAGGGTCCGTCAAAAGTTGGGAAACGTTTGAACTTTCGATACATCAGTGCCAATCAGGTTGAAGCTAGAGTCTAGCAAATGAAATCACATATGGGGGCGGGTGTAAAGCAGCTCTTATCCGTCTATGATTGGACCTTGCTGTACAGGAATATATAGGAAAAATTAACAATCATGTTATTCAGTCATCCTGTTTTTTTCTGTTTGTGGTCACAGAAAATCAAGGGTCAGAAATAAAGCTTGACAGAAAGTGTCAGAGATAGAGATGAAACTGGTATGGTAGTGATGTGTCGCTCACTAAGGAGCTTGAACCGATGTTTTTAAATGTAGCCAGCGTTACATGGAGCTGATGTGGAGAATCAGAAGAACCAACTCCCATTCAGTGAGAGCCAGCTCGCCTCTCTTCATTCAAATCACTGCCTACTTTTCCTTAGAGCATAGCTACTAGCAGTTAGCTGGTCAACACAACAAATACTCCTCTTCCATCCAACACTTCCTTCATCGTGAGTTCAGAGTTACACCCCAGTATATGTTGAACTGGTCCCTAGGTGAGGATTTATGCTTACTAATGAGCAGCAGGAGTGGACTTTTTGCAGTTTGTAATCAACGGGCAATCATAAATGTACACAAGTTCTCATGATCAAATCTTATTTTCAGGCAGTGTTTGTGAATCCAGTTCTTTTAGAAATGTACTGTTCAAGTTCTGAGATGGAACGCCGTTCTGGACCATTCCGGACTTTTTACTGAGCGCTGACCAGCAGACTACTGTGTCGGCCCACACATCATTATTCATTTTCATGTCACAGTCCAGAGCAGCTGTGCCTTTGTAGTTATAATTTATTTACACACTTCAAAGAAAAATCTGTTTAGAGTGTGGTGTTCTTTTTCTGCCTACTGCATTTGCATTAGAACACACTCCGTCCTCTAACACGATAAAGGCTGAAGGCCCGCTATGCTGGAGCCAGAGAGGCTTTGTATTGCTGAAACAGACATATTCAGACCTGCTGCATGATGTTGCACAAACTGAACGGCATTCCTCTCTGGATCTGTACGGCTGTGTTCCACCCCTGCAGCTCAGCCAAGGGTCTTCCACACTGTCAAAGGCTTTGTTGAAAGATTACTCACACTGAATCAGTCCCTTATGCAGTGGACACAGGAGCTGATTCACTGTGATAGGTTCCTCATATGAGATCCATGTTTTCTTTGTACAAAGCTTGCTCTTGTGTAGACAGGAGCCAAGCTGTCTTCCCATGACCAGCCAAACTGTCCATGTCTAAAGCAGTTTCAGGCTGTCATGATCAGCTTGTGACACAGATACAAGATATTTGGGACCACTGGCTCCCACTCAATACTGTAGCAAGCCACAGCTTCTGTCTGGAGTGGCCTGGACTGCTTGATAACGCAGCAGGTGGAGGGAGAATACCCATTATGAAATTGAAAAGTAACGTATCATCTCAACTGAAAGATCTGTATAGACTAAGTTTCAGTGGTCAGCAGGATGAAAAAAAGTCGATTCAGTTTAATGGTGTTAGACTGTTCTTAGAGACTGCTGAAGCTCAGAATGACCTTGTCAAATCCTTTTATTTATTATTTATTATATTTAAACTTAGATCTTGTTTCATGAAAACAAAGAAAGGCACTGTGTGACACAGATTCAAAAAGGGAAAGCTCTCCACTGCTCTGTGACCACAGCAAAAATCTATTACTACTGAAAATGCCATATGGGTACAGATCTTTGGAAATGGCACAGTCTGCACAGAATAATTTCCTTGAGAGATAGTTGAAGTTTTGAAAAGGGCAGAGGTTTCTATCAGCCGGTTTTCGTCGTTGCTGCTAGAGTTTCCTGATTCACTACATGTTGATTGGTGATCGGGTACAAATAGCAACAAGATATTTCATCTTCATAAATCAAGTCATTAAAAATGTGCCAACATTTAACTTTGATTGATGCCGTTGATTGATCGACTGTTGCCTCAGGGTGAGCGCAGCTGCCTAAACTTAGTCACATCTACCAGTCATGGCCAGACTCAGCTGGTCCTCAAAACTTTTGTCAATACCATAATTGAGCCATTACCAAAAGTAGTCCAGATTAGGCCCAAATGTTTCCACTACCTGGGGTGGACTGCATGTCAGGGAGTCAGTAATCCAAACAGTCGTCAAGTCATCAAACAGGTATGTTTTGTGGAGGTCTTTTAATAGCAGTGCAGTATGAATTATTAATCATATTAAAACAACCTGAGACATGAAAAAGAGTAGGTTTTCTGAAGCAGAAAGGTGAAGGCATCTTCATCACCACCTGCAGAAATATTAGCAAACTAGTGTTTTGCTACAGAATAAGCCTTTAATAATGTTGCTTTTGTTATCAGAATAAGTCAGGAGTGACTAATAAAGAAAGTGGGGTTATAATAATTTTGCAAATACAGGGGAAAATTCGAAACGATTCTTTGCCTATTGATTCACTAATGTGGTATATTCTATTCCATTGTGTGGTATTTTCAATAGAGGCTACTTGTGGAGCATGATGGGGCAGCACTCACACTCCTCTGTGGCTTTTTAGATTTGTGCCTTCCCAGTCTTGCCTACACCAACGCTAAAGCCACTGTAATGTGACCCATAGATTCGTCCAAAGAGACTTTGAAACCCGATGGCTGGTTGTCATTCAAATGCAGCAAATGAGTCTTGGCATCCGATTGGTCAGCTTTATTGCTCAGTATAAATTTATCTGATGTGGTATGAAAATACTTACTGCAGTTCTTTCAACTACAGATGAAAAACAAAACAAACAAATAAAAAAGAAAAAAGAAGGTTACCAGGCTATAAATATTTTCGTAATTCTGCTGCAAAGTTGGAACATTTAACATGAAGGTGAATGGAGATTACTCTGTTTTGGAGCCAGCCCCTAGTGGTCAGTGGAAGAACTGCAACAAAATATATTTCCTGGATGAGCTTCAACCCAGTAGTGGGATGGTTGCAGCTCATGGTAGAGGAGACACCACTGGTGTAGCCATCAGCGCTGATCTTTTCCTTGTTGAAATGATGAGAACATAGCCAATAATTTCTTCTTCAGTTCGGTACGTCAACATTCTTCCCCGCTTTGTGCGTCTTCTCACACAGAATCAGTGTCTTCCATCTTTTGTCTGCAGAGAGATCTTTTGACCAGCTTATGGGTAGAAGTGAAGTTTCTTTGGTTGGGATCAATGTTATTTCAGTCTCTTCAGGATCTCACTGAGGTTTTTTTTTGTGTGTGTGTATGATTTATGCAATCGGCAACTTTTTGCAAAAATTGTGGAGCTTTATGTGTGTATTTTGTAATGATAAAATGAAAATGTTTAAATTAAGGCAAAAATGACAGCATTTCTTTTATTAAAGACAAAAACAAGACAATCTCCATTTGCATATAATAAGCTTGAAAATCTGTCTCAAAACTGTAAACAGAGAACGCATACAAAATATTCAACAGTGAGAACTTAAAAAGAACAATCAGGAAGTGAACAAACTGAATTCTCCTGCAGCTTTAATTTTATACAATGAACTCAGTCTTTGTAGAATATTATTAAAGAGGAAACATATGCAGCTTAGTTAGCTTAGCTCAGCTTAGCTTAAAAGCTAACCTGCTAACTGTAGCGTTGTTTGAAAAAGAAGTTGTGGAGAAAGTTTGGAGATGGCAAAGATGTCTTTGTAATAAACACAACACAAAAAAATAGTGATAAAAAAAAGAAAATCACTGAAACTAATTAACTAAAAAAAAAGTGCCATTTAATTTGCATGTAAATATACCTGAATGTGTGTAAGAAATTCAAACCTCACACACCTTGTTAACTAACACTACAACTCCAGACTTGTGTCCGTGGAGGACGTTATCTCTGCTGATGATGCAGATTTGAAATATTTTGTTGTAGAAAAGTAACTATCCAGTGAAGATTTTCACTTATGATCCACCACAATGTTGAATGGTGAACAGAATAAATAACATCTACTTTTCAAGGTTTCTTTCCAAGAGGTAGTTTTTTTCTGTCCACTGTTAGGCTTCACCATATGCTTGAGAGTCATGATCTGGGTTTCTCAGAAGCACCCAGAGACAACTTTGTTGTAAATAGATGCTATATAAATATAATAGAATTGAATCAAATATATAGAACCAGGCAGAAAGGCAACCTGACTGTTCAGGTAAAATCATAAGACTTTTTACACAAATATTTGCTGTGGCGCCCCCTGAAGGGAGCAGCCGAAAGGAAAATAAGATCAATGTTCCTCTGTGACTAATAATATAAAGAGAGATGTTTTTCCAATGGCAGCATGATATATCCTTGAATTTCTAAAGCATTCTTGTGACTGCATATAATATTCCATCCTATACAACATTCCATAAAGATGTAAACATATATGATTTACAAGAAAAGTTATTTTTTTTCTGCTTTAAACAGTTATACAGCTGTATGATAGCAATTGGAAAGTTTTTGATAACTTAGTGTCAGATGAAATAGATGCTACCTGGTCTGTAACTGCTGCTGAAACAGGCAATTAAAATGACAACAGTGTGTTTCGAGAGTCTTTCAGAAGACCAACCAACACTATCAGGTAATAAGAAAGTGTGAAAAACAGAGTGGGAGTAATGTTGATGTTGAAGAGTGCAGACTCGATCTGCTGACACATCATCAACCAGCGAGGGAATCTTTAGCTGACATTACAACTTCAGTGGAAACCCTGAACATTTTCTCTTATCTCCTATACAGCAGGAAGGTTTTTTTCTTTATTATTGAATTTGGAGGGCAGTTTTCAGATCATCAGCAAAGCTCAGCTCAAACATATTACCTCAACTTACAATCGTGCTTAGAAATAAACATTCATCCTAATCTAACAAATCACAGTTACTCTTGGTTCCACTCCCAGTTGGGTCATAGGCAGTTAGCTTCTGTGATAACGTTCATATCTAAGGAAAGGTGATGTTCTGCCTCTGTAGAATGAATGAGACAGCAGGTTTCAACTTTTGGGGTAATTTCTCAGTTCTGTTTATGTGCAAGCAGACACGTGGTCTACTACTGCTATGGCTAAAACGGAACATCTCTTGTCATGTGAAAAACCTCAGAAGAAGAACAAGTGCAGTGTCATCTCAGCCAAAATGGAGAAGCAGAATGCAAAAAAGCAAACCCCAAAACAGACCAAACAAAAAATGTTTTTGTTTCTGTAGAAATGAAGAGGGGCAAGAGCAGCCAGATGTTCTGTACCTGATAACTGCCAGAAGTGTCCAAAGAAGGAACAGTGGTGAACCAGCAGCAGGATCATGGTCCAGCCAGTGAAGGCTGGGCCCGTTTGGTCCCATCTAGCAGATAAGCTACTGTAGCTCAAAAGGCTGAAGAAGTTCAAGGTAGTTTGAATAGAACAGTGTCAGAATACACAGTATGTCAGTTTGTTGCATATGGGGCAACATAAGACCAGTCAGCAGTCAGCTGACCCCTGAAAAACACCAACAATGCCAAATGTGAGCATTAGAACTGCAATGGAAAACCGTGACCTGGTCTGATGAATTATGTGGTCTTTTACATTACGTTGATGGTGTGTGTGTGTGTGTGTGTCATTTACTTGGAGAACATTTGGCTCCAGGATGGACTATGGGGAAAAGGCAAACAAGCATAAGAACTGTCCTCGTGGATGTTTCTTTGACACATACCACCAACCCAAGCATAGTTGCAGACCATGTACCCCCTTTCATGAAAATGCTGTGGGTTCAGATTCCAATGCATGGGACGATCCATGGAGGTCCCACCTCACAACTTACAGGACTTAAAGGATCTGCTGCTAACACCTTCGTGCCAGATACCACAGCAAACCTTCAGCGCTCTGGTGTAGTCCATGCCTCAACAGGTCAGCAAAAAATTTGGCAGCAAAAGAGAAGCCAACACAATATAATGCAGATCATGATAACAAGAATAATAATAATAATTATGTTAATAATAATGTTGTGATATATGCCTGATGGTGTATATCATACATCTACTGCACTATTTGGGTCATCTGTCAGCTACAGTATTATATGATTAGTCCAAGTCCTTTGCACGACGTGAAATAAGTAGATAATTAATTTCCAGCATGTTCCTCTGTGTGACTGAACATACGTTGAATTGTGGCTTTGACAGAAATAACTCAATGAAGTTTGTCAGTTCGTCAGAGTACACATCCTACCACCACTAGTTGGAATGCAACAATAGTTCCCCAGTAGCTCACTAAAAAAGAACAACAACAAATGAATAGCAAGGATGGAAACGGGTTGAGGGAAGGAAGTAAATAAGAAAAGTTGCCCCACAGGGGTTGTCTCACTGATGTGACGGTGATGTCATCAAATGTTGCCAGTCATCTTCTGCATCTCTGTGCACTTCTATTGAGTCATGTGTGAGCTGTAATAGACCGCTGTCATTTCTCAGCACAATTATGGCGATGAACATGGCCAACATGACAGAAATAATAGTTAAGGTACAATTTATTATCAGATTAATTCAAGTCATGTTGCACGTGGTGAAATCAGTAGATAATTAACTTCCAGCATGTTCCTCTGTGTGAATGAACATACGTTGATTCGTGGCTACGACAGAAATTAATCTGAGTGTATTTCAGGATCTAAACGCAGCGTCATCACGTCATCAGCAGGTTGCTGCTGACATACTAATACACTGTCACACTCTGAGACGATTCCTCCAAATTTCTGACACTGCTGATATCTGTCGCAGCCGTTTTTGGTTACAATGCGGTTCCATCATTCATCTTTGATCCTGTCTCAATGGGAGATCTACCTCCACTGCTTTTGAGCTATGATGGAACGTTTGTTCCACGATTGCCCATCTTTCATCTGAGATGGCTGAAATCGTAGTGTGAACGCGACATGAGATGATTATCCATGATGATACACTGTAAAGTCAGAAAACATGGGAAGACAGAATATGGATATGTATTATTTGCCAAACCAAAGAATAGAAAGTCCAATAATTTGTTTTTTAAAGAAAAAAAATCTGAAAAAATTATGTGTTTAACATGAACAAACTTACATACTTATTCATGTTTGTGATGTTTTTATTCCTGAAGTTTAATGCTACCTGCTTCTGCAAACATCCCTTTCCTCTTTGGTCTCAGACCGTCATGTTGTTTTTAAGTGCCTTTTGTTTTGACACACAGATGTGTTACCGAACAACATGTTGCCCTTTTGAACACTAACTGATTCATAGTCCAAGTGACTCAGCACTGGTGCCTCGACTGGCTTTGACAAACACCGTCGCTGTCTCCTCCTCCTGGACTTGTTTATCTGTCGTCCCACAATGCACTAGGAAATGGGAGATGGGGGTGAGGGGCGAGGGGGTGGGGGGTGTTGTTTAGAAAGAACAGCAGCAGGGAGCCTTCTGCCAAATGGATGTGTGTTTACTCTGGCATGTTTTCTCATCAGCCGCTGTAATGAGGACAACATAAAAAAGGAGGCTGTACTTTAAAGAAGAGATTAAAATTCTCCTTATATAATCTAGTTGGTTTCTGTGTGGGAACAAAGTGCAGCTGAAGATGCTGACTGGTAATATTTTATTCTCAAAATGAAAGGAGACACATACTATCATTTTTTAAAAAAGCACAAAAAAAAAGCACAAAAAAACACCACTCAATTTTTCAAGTCTTTGATTTATTTTGATCCAGATACACTCGTAGTGCTTTCAGACAGACACAGTTCTGGTTCTGAATCCAGTTCTGTTCTGGAGTCTGAGAACCTCGGCGCTTTCTGGCGAACCAGCTCACGTTCACACCAGTCTGGAGGGAGAAACCAAAGTGGGGAGATGTTACTCTGCGTCAGTAAGGTGACAGTAAACAAACAGGAACGGTGCCTCTGTCACCTGCTTTGCTGGTCTCTGACCATCACACTGTCCAAAGGTTCATATGACTGGCCTGTATCCCGTCGTCCAGATCTTTTCTGCTGTCTCTGTATTCTTCCTTGAGTTTCTGGAGTTTATTAATGATTTGATCAGGCGTACAGGTGAAACCAGTCTTGGCCATCTCCACCAGTTCAGCATGAAGCTACTTTTTCTTTTGTTGGTCTCTAGTTTAATCTCAGACTCCAAACATTATGTTTCCTCTGCGGACCACTGCCCATTCTTCATTTCCATGTACATTGTCAGTCACTACTTCTTCTTCTTTTTTTTTTTTTTAACATAGAATAAGACACACCCACTGGTGATGTCACAGTTTGCAGGAAAGAACCAGGTATTTCTTGGTTCTCTTGCAAACCAACTTTTCAGGCTCTGAACCTGCTACTTTTGCGGTTCTGAAAACGCTGGCTGGTTCAATATTGGGTTTGGGAATGGGAACTAGCATGGAGCCCTGCTGGTGTGAGAGTCCTAACAGAGATATACATGAACAGAAAAGTCCATCAGACGTGCAGAGGATCTATAATGCTGCCTGCCATATCCTTAACGCTGTGGCCCACTGGCCGGCAAGCACCCATGACTCGTTTATTTTGCAGAACAGTACAGTGGGAATGTTTTTTTTTGTTGTTGTTGTTTGGCATCAACTTTTCTTCTCACTTTTTATTCCACTTGGACCATATTGGGCTTCTTTGGGGATTCTACGTTAACAGCCCCAGTTATTGCGGTAATGCGGTCCAAGCAGTTTTATTTGTTTATTTAATTTATTTATTTATTTATTCATTCATTTTAACCATCATCATACTGAGGACACTCTCTGGAAAAGTATTCAAGGCTTCCACCTTGGACACAATTAATTAAAATTCTGTGGTTGTAAAGTTCTTTTCTTCACTTTATGGTGTCATCGCTTCTAACAAACTGTGCAATGTACGTCTCCTCGGTAACCGCTTCATTCCTTCATGAATCAACTCTAGGAAAGCGGTTTCTTTATTTGAAGAAATGGGGGTGTGGTCGTATGCTAATCACAAACTGCGAGCACACACCTGTTAATTTAGAACAAATCTGATTCCCAAACATACGCATGGTGGCAGGTGCACAAGTTTCATGAATCCCACAGTGATTTTGTGAACACACTTATTTTTTATGGGAAGTTGGAACATTTGCACGCACATATTTGTGAATGAGGCCCATTGACTTGAATGGCTATGACTTAGCGCAGAGCTGTTCTGTGGGACTTGAGCTTCAGAGAAACTGTGAACGAGCCGACAGCTGAGTTAGTAGAGCAGCAGTTCATGTGCAGAGGCTGTCGTCCTCTTGTGACTGTCAGCTTGCAATGTTTTGCTGTTTTTCTTTCCTTCTCTGTGTCCCACTTTCTTGTCTCTCAGCTATCAATAATGAAGGTCACTACAGCCACAAAATCTTTAAAAAAAAGAGAAACTGTGAACTTCTGTTTTGATTGTGTGAAGCCGGGCCGTCACAGGAAATGTATGTATGAATAACGACTCTTCCTCATCATTATCACTCCAGCAAAAACAAGAGCAGCGGCATCATGAAAATCAGGATGAGTCATTCTCACGCTAATTGTGGAACAAAGCCAGCAAACAAGAGAGAGGAAAAAGAAGCAGAAAGGCATTGGTGCTGTTGTCATGTTTTAGGCATGGTTTTGATACCCATGTTGAAAAACCCAGGGAAATTAAATAGTGAGATTACTATCAGTTGAAAACTTGAGACATGAAAGAGGAACACACCGAAACCTAAAGAGTATTATAGTTGTTATATGTCTGTAGCTCCATGCATCTCTGTGTTTTCAGATTATACTGTAGTGTTATGGAGTTCTGCGATGGACTGGCGACCTGTCCAGGGTGGACCCCTGCCTTTCGCCCGAAGTGAGCTGGGATAGGCTCCAGCA
>JBAMYA010047229.1:0-10529 GCA_037176975.1 Arrhamphus sclerolepis | reverse complement strand
TGTGTGTGTGTGTGTGTGTGTGTGTGTGTGTGTGTGTGTGTGTGTGTGTGTGTGTGTGTGTGTGTGTGTGTGTGGCGATGTGAAGAAGTATTTTTCGAAAATATTTGTAACTCCCCCTTAAGAAATTTCTTAAGAAAAATAAATAAATAAGTCAGTGAGACAAACTGAAATCCTCAAGACATTCTGATATTTACGGGCAAATTCAAATGAACTGTCTACTTATTTATTTTATCATTGTAGATAGAAGGCTTTATGCTTTCTCTTTGGAGTGACATATTTTTGAAAGAAAACACTTTAAAGTCATTAACACTATTTTCAGGGTATTTGGTAGCATCAAAGGAAAATTGCTCGTCATCAACAAGCTATGAAGTACGATGTAAGAGTTATTTTGTGACTCATTGTTTTGGACAACAGATAGGTTTGAAAACATATTTTTTTTAACACGGGTCTTTTCATAAATGCTGAATGGTGCAGGAGAATGAGATATTTTAGATCTCTCAATTTGCACAGTAGATGTAGATAACAATCCCAAGAGCAACAATTTACAAAGCATTGAGGCTGAATTCCTTCTCGTTTTCTTTCAGTGTCCTTTTCTGACTCATGCTCACCAGAAGCTTCAGTCCTTTTAATAAACGCTATTAATGTTTTCTTTGGAATTCTCACAGAATGTTCTCTCTTATCCGTCCCATTTGACATAAGTCATTTAATATAAAAAAAGAAGTTCTGTTTACTTTCAAATATGAGACTTTGTTTTTTAAGTATCTGGAATATTTAGCCCCAATAACTTATTTTCAGTGGACTAAAGCTGTGTCATGACCACACAAATATTCGCTGAGGACGGCAGACCTTTGGAGAATCCTGGTCAGATATTTTAAACATCAGTGAAGCCTGATTTATGCTTCTGCATAGAAGCCTCCCAGTTATGCTACCCACGGCCCAAATAAATGACGTATCTGGCATCTATACTTCTACCTTGTTTGCGTCGCTCTGTAATTCCACCACCAGCCACCAGGTGGCAGTGTGGGTTCTTATCCTGCAGCCCTTAAGCTCACAGTGCAGGTTCCTTTTGTTTACTTCTTGTATGCAGCTCAGACATAGCAAAGAAAATAAAGCATATTTTACTTGAGCTGGAGCTAATAAATGTTGAACTTTACAGACATTGGAGCAAACTATCGTTCTACCCAACTTGAAAATGATGAAGAAGAAATTTTGCAGGAAATTTGAAAAGGAAGACGAACAACTCTACTAGTCATGTTTCTTGCAGTCCACGTCGCTACGATGCGTAGTTACATTAGCAGAGAGGTGAACGACAGTCTGCGCTGTCAGGTTTATACCTATGCTGTAGCTACGGTGTAGCTTTGATGCGGAAGCATAAATCGGCCTTTACACTTCATTTTAAATGGGGCCTGTACACTTAAACATTTCCCCCAAATATTCAGGCATCTAATTTCTACCTGTGAGTCTCAGTTATCTTACTATCTATATCACTTATCCATATCCATTAACCACAGACGCTAAATTATATCACAGAGATGTCAAGAACCGTCAGAGATCCAACAGATGCATCTGATGGGAAGCAGTTCTGTAAGGAGGAATAGTCATAATTTCCTCCTGAACGCTGTGCAGATCTGATCCAGAGCTACTGGAAGTAATGCTGAAGGAGCTTTGACCAGTTACCAACCATTAAGTTCACGTCCCGTACACTCACACGTAAGCATTGCAGCAAAGCTTGACAGTGGTTATGGGGGTTCCGCTTAAAAATTACTGGTACTTTCTACTGGGTACACGAGAAGCTGTTGATAAGGTTTAAGAGAGCTTTGACTCAGTCCTCCAGCAATAATTGATGGCAGTTTTCACAAGTGACGGTTCACCTGAGCAAACACTGATAACTGCCATTTTATAAATTAGACCCCTTGTCTGTCTGCTCAGTTTTATGTCTTAATTAGGCAGATAGAAGCTGTCGGTCTGGAATATTGTTCACTTAACAGAACAAAGACTCTCAGCTGACGGAGGACAAAAGTAGTAGTAGTTAACTGGTGGTTAGTACTCAGCTGGGGTCATTCTGCATGGAGTTTGCATGTTCTCCCTGTGCTTTTATAGATTTCATACAGTCCAAAAACATGTATGTCAGGCTAAAGTGCTCATAGGAGGGTCCAGTGCAGCATATAGGGCCTCATGATGGACTGGCAGCCTGAACTGGGATTAGCTTCATGGAAGAAGCTGGTATTCAGAGAATGGATTTTATTTTGAGAAGCATGTGTTTTTGCCATCTCTGTTACATTATATGGTGCATCATTTTTAATTATTTCTCAAAGGGGTACTTTATGGATAATATGGCTGATATTGAAAAAAGGGTAGCTTTTGGTTATCATGCAGAATGGAAAAATAGCCACATCCTCATAAATGCAGTGCAAAACAATATTCACCCATTATCTCTGCCACTTCTCTCCAGGTTTTATTTCTGTGGTTTGTGTTATAATGTGACCATAAGGTCTGTTCATATAACATGGGGCGATTGAAAAGAAGAGAGAGACCCTTTTGACTAATATTAGTGTATTTTGTATCGTGTAATACCTGTATTTGCTGCTTTCCCCTTTATTACCATCTCTTTGTCACTTTAATATAAATATTGTATATAACTGGCTTAATAACTGTATAAAACCTCATGTTTTAGCCCTGCGATATATAGTTATATATTGTATTTTCATTTTGACACAGTAGTATCTTGCTGTTCACATATTTAAAGTAGACCGCACCACATCAAGTGCACATCATCTCTTACAACACGAAACTCTTATTCCTTCCCTCATATTGTCTTGCTATTCCTTCGATCTTATATAAGTTATTTCTATTCCCCATGTAAGCAGCTCTCTGCGCTCTCAATAGCCCCATGTGGTTAAATGAAGTTTTAAATAAATCTAAATCTGGCAATCATCGTTTTATCCTCATTTTGCTCCCCCGCCCACACACACAAGTATGATTATACACCCTGTGCAGTACAGCCACAATTTGACTAGTTGAAGCCTGAAAAGTTGAATTTTTATCATTTTCTGGTGGGAACAATGCTTCTGAAACAGACGGCAAACCGACAATTCAGTCCAGCAACACTTAACACCAGTGCATTCAAAGAATGCTGAATGCAACTCCAACATGGGGCTATTTGTTCTTCCAGCTCTGTGAATGTGTACTTGGTTTGTACAATAAAGTTGTCAGAAAAGATAATTGCACGTGTGTCAACTTTAGCAATATCTGTCTGTTATTAGTATTAAGAAATATCTCATATTATGCAATGAATAGATGAAAATCAAATCTCAACTTCTTGAAGAAAACCTCACAAGGTTTTCAGATTTGTTTTCTTGCACCTGCATGTAAGAAATCAAAATCTATCATAGCATTTGCTAAAAGCCAATTTCCCCCATCTTTTGAAATGTCTAAGTGTGCCGGAGTGTAATTTTCCCGAGCGGTCACAGAATTATGCTCTGCCTTTCTTCGCTGCCGTTCAAACATGAAGTCAGGCAACAGGAGCTTCAGAACTCCACACTAATGACTTCCATTGTGTTTCTCTGATAGCCCCCATTGTGCACCTTCTCCTTTTTCCATCACACAGAGGGAAACAAGGGAAACGAGAACAAGAAACAAGGACTGGCAGGGGATGGGGGGGGTGGAGGGTGGCAAGTCTTCTGTTTGTCTGTCTCTCTTTATTTTTAAATCCCACAGACATTAAGCAGGACAGCCTTTGTATAGCATGTGTGACAGAGTTTCGCATGGATGTGGAAGGAGTTATCTCCCCAAACTGGCCCCTAAAACTCATTCAGAAAGTAATCAGGGATTCTGCAGCCTCCTCCCTGTCTTTCCATCACTCCCTCCATCGCTGATGTCGTCTGTCATTACCAGAACGACGGAAGTTTAAATTGAGTCTGAACTGTTGTTGGAGCAGGAGACAACGCCCACTTCGTCTCATCTGGTCTATTTCTGTTTGCTTCGCTTCTGTGTCTTGGTAAATCACACCTTTTTGCTTTTCATCTCGCGTAATTATCCCTTCCTGTGTGAACACGTGTGTTTGATCCCCACGCTTGATTTGAGTGCCCAGCTGAATCTCTTTCTCCTCTCCAGGTTTCTTTTTTTTCCAACCTCTCCAGTTGATTTCAGCATTTAAAATCTGATCTCAAGGTGAACCGTGCAGCTTCACAGAAAGGTCAATGCGCTGTATTTATGTATATTCAACAAAATTTTAATTAAGCAGCACTCATTAAAAATTCACATAGTGTGGTAGCGGCTCAGGGGGGACGAGTGTGGTGGAGAATGGCATAAAACATTTACTGTTTAAAATCATTTGAGCAGAAGTAATTTACTGTCAACCGGAGTCATGAGCAGCAGCCCGAGCAGCTGGTGAGAAAATGAACTGTTTGCAGATGACTTATCACATGTTTGTGACAGAGAATGACTCTGTTTTCTCTTAACACGCCTTTTTGAAAAACATACAACTTCAAATCAGAAAAAGAATAGGGACAATATGGAAACACTGCGTACCATCATTAAACCATTCAAGAAATCTGGAGGAATTTAGGGGCGTAAAGGAGAATGTGCAAGACAAAGCTGCAGAGACGTGATCATTGATCCATCAGACGCTGCATCAAGAGCTGTCACTCATCAATAGCTGATGATGAACAGTTCAGAGGTGCATTCACAAATGTTACTACAAATGACTAGTTCTCTAGTTTGTTTTAACATTTTAACCTTTTAGATTTTACAGGTTTGACAGAAACTGTTTCATGACTAAAGTCCTCAACATATTGTCTTGATGTGCTACCTGCAACATTTCTTACAAAAAATGCATATTACTGCACAGTCATGCTGGAGAAAATCCTCAGTCCTTAAAAACAGCAGGAATAAAGCCTCTCTCAAAAAAGCCAAACTTGCACGCTTATGCTGTAAGTGACTATAGGCTCAAATCCAATCTGCTATTTTTAGGGGGAAATTTTGTTAAAAATGTTGTTTTTAGTCAGATACGATCATGATCACGATCACAATCATGTCTCACAATGTTTTTAATGCACTTCAGTCTGGATTCCAACCACCACAGCACAAAGAACATGAATAATGATGCATCCAAAAAAAAACCAAAAAAAAAAAAAAAACACTGTCTTGTTGGATCGCAGTGCTGCATTTGACACAGTTGATCAGAACAGACTGAACAACAGATTGGGGATGTAGGGGGGGTCTAACACACATTAACACATCACACTGCCTCAGATTTTACTGACAAGGTAGAAGCTACTTTGTCTGAAATGGTAATTATGAGTCTGAGCTAACAAAGTTCGCATGCAGGGTCCCTCAGGGGTCCATCCTGGGTCAACTTTTATTCAACATGTCACATCCGGTGTGAAGACCCAAATGCAGGAGAGCAGGAATCATCCAACGGGAAGCTCGAGTCAAGGCCAAGGTGATAAAAGAACTGCCACTGATACCAAAACAAAACAAGAACCAGAACCAGAGGAGGGCAAGAACCAAAGCAAGAGGACACAGTACTGACCAGCAAGGAGGGAAAGAGAGACAGAGCAATATATGGGGACTGGAGCTGTTGAAGTAAAGCAGAACAAAACCAAACAGAAAAACAGGAAGTAAAGTTGCAGAAACAGGAAAGGGCAAGAAAGCAAGAACGTAAAACAAGAACCAAGAACACTGACGATGAATAAAACCCAGGCCCCAATAAAATAACTAAAACCAGATCTTAAGAGAAACCAAACTAAGTCGAGATCCTAACACAACAGCTACATGCAGATAATGGAAAAAACAAAATATTTTCTATCTCATATATGCAGACGACACACAGCTTTATATTTCAGAGTCACCACATGATTACAGTCTCTTACTTTCATCAAATTAAAGAGTGGATGTGCCAAAACCTCCTCCTGCTCAATCCAGACAAGACAGAAAGCCACAAAACTGAAAAGTTAGATGGTAGTGCTCACCTTGACTCCATGTTACATAAAACCACAAATTTCGACTCCGATCTGAATTTTAAGAGTTTTCTTTCTAAATGAAGAAATTAATTAGTCCGGTTCATTTTCACATGTTGTCTTCACCCCAATGACCAGAAAAGTGGTAACAGTCAGCGCTGTCATTGGTCAGTCTTAATCTTGGGTGGGTGTCGTGTTTCCATGACAACCGGCCTGACTTGAAGAGCTGAAAAGCAACACAACAACTTTGTGTTTTTACCTAGAGCTTTCACACCACGACTGGACTGCATCAGGGAGGTCTCAGTACGGCTGTTTGCTGCACACTGACCCAGGTGAACTACACTCGTACCCAGAATTCCTCTGGGGGAGGGGGGCGTAAATAGTGCCAGTGTAAAAACAACTTCAGTCTTAAACATGAGCCTAGCAATGATCAACAGTCACAGAAAGCAGAAGAAAGTCTGTGTCGCAGCGGTTAAGGTCATTTTCACACTTTTGTGACTCAGAGCAAAGTCAATAATTTTTCCTTGGTTGCTCGATGAATTGACGTCTCCTTAATATCTGCATTTATCATTTTACTGCAGACATGCAAGTGTAAAGGAAATCCATAAACTTAGAAAACACACAATGCCACACATGCACGCTCCCCTGGGATTCCATTACAAATTTCTGAACTGTATGCCTGAATGTTAAAGTGGCTCAGTCTAAGAAATGCACTGAAAAATCAAGAAAAAACAGAGGACACAAGCTAAATGTGTGTGTGGTTGCATGTTTGTGTGTGCTTCGATAATGGTATTTCTGGATATATCCCAAGTTATTACTGTAAATCAGGCGAGCTTTCAAGACCTTTAACACAAAGTAAGAGTCCCTAACAGCAGCCCCAGGCTGCCATATAGAAATTACATGAATATGGATTAGGAAGAAAAATGGGATGGAAGAGAATGAGAGATAGACAGAAGGAGTGAGTGAGGAAGAGGAATGAGAGGAGTGAGGAAGGAGGAGAATTATTATACAGGGAGATAGTAATGGAGGGGGCGATACTGGAGAGTCGGGGGGTGAGGGATGTGCAGGTGGGAGGGGTTGTAACGGAAAGAATGGATGTGATGGAGAAATGGAGGAGAGCCTTTCACAACAAGTAAACCACTTTCACCTCTGTGGCCATTTGGCTGAGGCTCACGACTGTCTGCACTCACGCAAACCAGGAAAATTTATGGAAATGAAACAGAACCAAGTCTTTGACTCACTCATCAATCATGCATCCGTTTTCAGGCCAAAGGCTTTCACTAGTGGGCTATTGTGAAGAACTTTCAGCCTCATCGCACCGCACCATTGTCTGTGATTACTTCAAAAGCATGCTGGGAAACTGAAACCAACCGCTTCAGGTAAGGTCCAAGGACGAAAAAAAAAAAAAAAAAAAGTCTGGTCGAGTCTCCAGAAGTCATTTGATTTCCCGTAGGTTGACAGCAGATTGTTTCAGCTGAGCTGACATAACCAGCCCACCACAGAACATCCCTCCCACTCCCTTCTGGTCTTCGATAGTGTGCTGAGCAGACCTCTCACCTCAGGCTTCTTCAGCCTGGTGTGAGTCCTGGGCATCTGACTGCTCGAGGGGTTGTTAGCTCCTCGAGTGTTTGGAGGGTCACGTGTGAATTGTTAATCCACCCGCGGTTCACAGGAGTCACTCGGGTCACGTATTTCAGTGTGTGAGTGGGTGTGAAGATTAACACCAGTAAGTTTCAACTGAAGATGCTTTTCAGAATTAGTGTCTTCAAGAGATTCGAGCAAATCCAGTTGCCTTAAGGCCCGCTCGTACTACGACTGACTCCGAGAAAGTTGGAACAAAAGTAATTGGTGCAAATAAAAAAAGAAATAGAGGAGAATTTGATGAGTAATTAGGTTAACTGGCAAGAGGTCAGTAACATGGCTGGATATGCATCCCAGTATGTCTTCTACAGAGGGAGTGGTCGTTGTGGTGCATGGAAATATTAATGCAGAGTTACTCTGAGACTGTAGAGCAATGTATGCTGCTTTCAGGACCACATCCAAAGGATTACAGAAGAGAGATCAGACCAGAGATACGCTTCACTTCACCACAGTGAGCCAGACAGTGGATGGCTGGTTTGGAGATTCCCTGGAAGTTATCACGGAGGACTTCACAGTGATGCGGAGCACCTCCTTTCTCTAATCCTTTAACATTTTGTCACGTTCACTCATTGCTGCTGAGATGATTTCTTCATTTGGGATACCAAGAACAATATAAACTCTTCTCCGAGGAAATATTAGAAGAGGGAGTGGATAGGGATGGTAATTGATAAGATTTTTACGATTCCAATTCCATTGTCAATTCTGCTTAAGGATTCGGGTCTTTATTGATCCCCTTATCGATTCTCATTTGGAAATAAAGGACAAGAAGTCAATTAGCATCACTAAAATAAAATTTTTATTATAATGAAATAAATATTATTCTGTAGAAATTAACAAAATACAATATCAATTATTCTGTTACAATTCCACAAGAATGTCCAACATTCTTCTAATAGAAATTAAAATTTTAAAAACTTTTTAAAAAATATATGAGCTGAGCATTCAAAAATAAAATTGCTATCTAGTCAATCCTGCATGTTGGTAGTATTTCCTCCCTTTAGTGAAATAACCACTTTGCAAGTTGCCCTGTTGTCGTTAAGTGTAACCAGACTTTCGAGTGTTTGTACCGCTTGGGCGTCATGTTTACTATTGTAAGTGGAGAGTTCCGGTTATGTTGTGTACTCTTATTTTGAAAGGTGTGGCTCTGTTGTGGTAGCCATGTTTGCCCGGACGGGTTGTATTCATCCTGCTGGAGACTGTAAGAAGGGAATTTTGTGATTAAACAGAGACAAGTTTCCCTACTCCAGAGCTATTTCGACTCTTTTATTGTCCCACAGGACAGGTCTGAAGCCCTCACAGCTCGCACGTTCCACTATTGACTGCTGGATGCACTGAACGCGCCATGCACTTGTGTAAGCTATGCAACGTACATGGTAACGTCATTTTCACCAACTGGAATCGATAAAGGAATTATTTGCAAATTTGGCAAACGATTCTAAGGAATTGAAACACTGGGAACCGGTGTTCAACAAGAACCGGTTCTTGATTCCCATCCCGAGGAGTGGAACTATTCTTTGATAATGTTTTAGTCAGGGTCATCTCAAATGTACCACGTATGGGCCCACGGGCCCCAAAAAGGAAAACTTGGTACAAAAATGGTTTTGGTCTCTACAGTTAAGATTTTACATCCATATTTTTTTTTGTAACATCGTGTCATTCATGTTAAATTATTAGTTTCAATTTCATTTGATGGAATATTTGTTTTCTTTTCCGAAAGTCGCCATCCTGTCTGTGCCATCATTAAAAAACAGAAGCAAATTAAGCTCTGGTAGCTTTGGCCATCGTCCTGGTTCTCTCTTCCAACAGCTGCCCACAACGTACGCCACTTTGTCACTGTCACACATCAGCAGTGATGAATTTAGTTCACAGAGAAAAGCAAGTGACAGAGTAATTCAACCAAACAGGAGTAATCCTGGACGGCGTCACGAAAACGATTTCACCTCTACTGGACCTCTGCCAGAGCACCTTTTATTTGGTAAAAACCTTCTACCCAACTGGAAGCTGAGAAAAGACACTCCCCAACCTCCACCACCTCATCATCCCATCTTTTCTGATTTGGGGTTGAATTTCAGTCTCTTTGAACTCACCGATCCTAAAATGAAGTTTGAGAAAGAGAATAGATGTAAAGGGAATCAGAAAATTTGATCAAAGTGTAACCACAGTGTGCGTTGCATTGTTTTGTGTGTGTACAACAGTTTGCACTTTCTTATTAAAAGAACATTTGGTACCAAAGAGGAATAACTGAATAATTGAATTGTCTTTGCGTGATTATGGATAAAGAGCAGCAAAGCCTGATGGGTAGTTCATCTTTACCTCTGATATTTTAATATGTGATGGAACATCACATATTTACCCTGGACTGCATTCGCTCATTTATTCTCCATATTTGGTACACAGTGATTTAACTGAACACTATCTCCATTTACTTTCGTCCTTAGAATGAGATGAGGAGATCAATATCAATTTCATGCGTCGTGTGTAAAGTCGAAGTCTGAAGTGTGTGTTTTTAAAGTCTACACGAAACCCAAATTGATCTACAAATGTTTGTATACAATTTGTCTGAGCCACAGTAAATAACCATTTCCACACATACACTGCAGAAATGCTGCAGTTGGCATGTTAATGGAGCCTCATCAGAGCTAGCCATCCATCCGTCCATCCACCTATCCATCCATCCACCCATCCATCCGTCCATCTGTCCATCCATCCATCCACCCATCCATCCATCCATCCATCCATCCACCCATCCATCCGTCCATCCACCTATCCATCCATCCACCCATCCATCCGTCCATCTGTCCATCCATCCATCCATCCATCCACCAATCCATCCCTCCATCCATCCATCCATCCATCCACCCATCCATCCATCCATCCATCCATCCATCCATCCATCCACCCATCCATCCATCCATCCATCCATCCATC
>JBAMYA010047228.1:0-10529 GCA_037176975.1 Arrhamphus sclerolepis | reverse complement strand
CTTATTATTTTAAAAATGAAATTCCATAAAATGTGTACAGAAAAGAAGAAAAAATGTTTTTATGTGTACGTGTGTGTAAGTTTAGCAGCATTTTATTTCTGTTTCACAGTTTGAAGTTGTTTCTTTTGCTGTGTGGCGTATTCTGTCAGCAAAGCTTTTACTTTGAATTCGGTCACCGGAACCGGTTTGTGCCAATTTTAGAGCTTTTTTTTTTTTTTTTGCAGAAGCAGCAGGAGGAGATCAGGACTGCGGTCATAAACAAACACACGCAGTGGAGTCGTTAGTGTCCCGGGGGTCGGGGTTCGGAGACTGTTAGCCGCAGGTGACTTCCGGGAAAGCCGACCTTTTTCATTATTATTATTCCCCCTCCAATGACCCAGTTTAGGTCCGAGCCGAGATAGGAACCGGGATTTTACCTGGAAAGAAGAGACCCGAGGATTTTATCTTGAGTCGGCTTATGTGACGCTCGTCCCAGCAGCGACACGAGCGGAACATGACGGAGCTGAGGAAGCGAGGCGGCGGCGGCGGAGACCCCGACAGCCCCGACAACATCAGCGACAAGGTAAACGTTCCTTCCCCGACCAGCGTAAACGCGCCATTACCGCAGCGGGGGCCTCGCCCCTGAAAACTGGTCGGACAGGTTGTTGTCAGATGGGAGAGCCGGCTTTCAGGCTCCGAGCCGGGCTGACAGCGTTAGCGACGGAGCTAGTCGGTTAGCTGCTGCCTGTTAATCTGTCGCGAGCACGGCCCGGTCACCGGGAACCGACGGCCGACCTCCCCGTGACCGTGTGAGGTTCACGTCCTTGTCAGGGATCGGGAATGTTGCAGCCTGTCAGCGTGTATGGAACCATCGAGACGACAGAAAGAAAAAAAACTTTAAAAAGGGAATATTTATATATTTAGTTTAAGAGGTTTATATTTTTTAAATACAAATTTGTGATTTTAGGACAAAAAGTTAAAACCATATATATAGAGAAAAAAAATACAATTTTACAACATATCTTGCAAAGTCTTGCAAAATTTGCAATCTCAAAACAAAATTACCTTTAAAAAAATTAGACAAAAAATGTTGCAAATGCAGTATATTTTAAGTAAAAGTCACAACTTTATGATGTGTGTAATTGTATTACTTTTTTAAAATGTAAAGAATCTCAATCTTGCAAAATTTGCAATTTTACAAAAAATTCTTTAAGAAGTCACAATTTTGTGACAGTTGTGACTGCACAATAAAGAGTCTTGGGTTGTTGAGGATGGGAGCTGGGGAATCTCAATCTTACAAAATTAGCAAATTTCTTTTAATTTGTGATTTTTACATGAAAGAAAAACAACTGTTTTTAAAATAAATAAATAAATAAAAAGGCACATGAAATATACATTAATCTGGAAGTATTAACATTAGATTTTTCAGATTTATAGTCAGATTTTGTATATGTTTTATTTTATATTTTTATGATAGATTTGATTTGATTCGATTAGATGTACTTTATTGATCCCGAAGTTGAGAATGTTTTGGGCAACAGCAGCATGACATGCAGTAAACAGACAGCAAACATGATATACATAATAAAATAAGCAAGAAAGAATTGCCTGAAAATATCTATACCTTTTAACATTCTTTACAGTTTTACATAAAATAGAAGTAGAAAAGTTACTCGCTTTAAAGATAAAAAAAAGAAATATAAAAAATCAAAATAAATGTTGCTGCTAATCCTTTACATATACTAGTCTGCAATGAGCAAACCATAAATAATCCAGTTTGCATGCAAACCTATCAATTACTGTAGTTTTTAGACCGTATAATTGATTTGCATCATGAGAAAAACATGGCATTTCATGGTGGCCACGGTGATGATGTCACAGGCCTGTGTTTACGTTAGCAGTCAGGTGCTACATTATCACCTCACAGGTGTTACGGTTGCTCACAAATCAACACTAACATATCTGTTAACTTTTTTTAAATTTATTTAAACACTCAAACCAAAGGAATGCTATGTAACCGTAACCGTTGGAGATCTGCTAATTTTGTACAGTAAAAAATTCTTATTTTAAAAACGAACAAATTCTTTAGAAATAAAAATAAATCTGTGTTGTGTAATTCTTACATATAGTGGCTTTAATTCCTACCCCAGTATGTTGGATGTCTGTTAGCTAAAACGTTACAGACTGTGGTAAACGATTAGTCAGTTAATTATGTGGAAATGTTTCCATGGTGATTCACAATCGGGGAAAATGTTCAAAACGTAAACTGAACATGCATCACTTACGTTTGACTTTTCATTTCTGTCTCTGCAGACCATCAGAGTCACTTCAAGTCAAATAAAATGAATTAAAATGCTGCTTTAATGTCCTTTTCCCTATTTGCGCTGGAATAGTATTTAGTGATCTGCACTTATTTTTAAATTACAACTTGACATCTGCATTTCACTATAATTTACAGACGTTTATTAATTAATTATTGTCTTTTTAAAAAAAATCACAACAACCCAGACTTTTTATTGTATAGTCACAAAAATTGTGACTTTTTAAGTTAAAATTACATTTTTCTTAAAAGAAAACAAAACAAAACAAAAAACTCTTGTGCAACATTTTGACAAAAAAAAAAAATTTTTTGTTTCTTTTACAAGGAAGACTTTTTACAGTAAAATCACAAATTATCACAAAATTGCAACTTAAAATTACTTTTTTTTTGTTGGATAATATCAACTTTTTGCATCATTTTGTCATAGAATTACAGGTTGTAAAATTGCGGGTTTGAATTTGTCAAAATCTCAAATTTCACCAAATGTGTCCCTTTTTATCTCAAAATTGAGACTTTTGTACTAAAATCACAATTTTTTTTGGCAAATTAGAAAATAGTTTTGTGGTAAAATTCAAAATTTTGCAGGATCAAAATTCTTTTGTTTGTAATAAAATTCTTTTGTGATAAAATAACATTTTTTTGTCTAAAATCCCAAATTTTTCAAGTCTAATCACAAATTTAAAAAAATTAACCAAAACTTTTATCGTACGATCACAAACTTCTCTAAATTGTGGCTTTTTAACTAAAAATTACAATTTTGTTTTGTTGTAAAATATCAGCATTTTGCAACACAATGTTAAAATTGCTAATGTTGTATCATTTTAACTTGCTGTCTTTAAAAGAAAACACACAAACTTTTGTAAAGAAAAGTAAATTTTGTAAAAAACTCATAATTTCAGATCAAAATGATCAACTTCCGGATTTGGCCCGCGGGTCTTACGTTTGACAAGCCACGCGCTAAAGAGTAAGACCTGTGCTCGTTGTCGTGGTAACAGTGAGCAGAACGGTAACCAGCGCCTTCTTTTGCAGTAAACCATTCTAGTCTTTCTTGCCGCGTCACATGAGTCTCCACGTAAAGATTCATTTTGACAAACTTCCTTAAATAATTACACCGAGGAAAAAGGCAGAAACGCGGTTAAAGGAAATAAAAAATAAAAATAAAGAAAAGAAAATGACTGAATTACTGAGATTGAAATGATCCTGGGACGTCTGTGTTGGCTGACTCAGGAGGTGATTTAGCAGCTGGAGCTTTTACTTTTGTAACCACAGACATGTACTGGTGCTGCTACTGGTGCCGGTCCACTGTGAACAGGGAACGTTGATGCATTTTTAATAAGAAGCAGAAAGGCTGCAGAGCTGCCAGACTTTCAGCAGGATGACTCAGCACTCCGCCTCCGTTCTTTTGGAGGTTGACGGATCACTTCTGCTGCGTCGCACACCTTTTTTTTTTCCTTTTTATTTCCTTTTTTTCCGGGTCATTTCTGACGGCAGCGTTTGCGTTCGTCGGTCAGCCGGCCGCGGTCGCTGTGCTTGTTTCTGCTGACCTTTTTCCGTGCTGTCGCTGGGACAGTTTAGCGGGCCAGCTCCAGACTGCTGGTGACAGCTGACCTTGGTGGGCCGTCTGTCTGCGGCCCGGCGGGCCGTCCTCAAAGCCTCCAGCAGCAGCAGCTGGTGTCGGGTTCAGAAGCGGTCCGCACCGAGGAACGCCTCGTTTATTTAGTGCGTTCAGACATAGATGTCCGCAGAAAAAGCTCTGAGGAGTTGAAGTGACAAAGGTTAAAGTCATGAATGGCGCTGCAGATGGGAGCCAGCTTTTCTCCCGTATTGATTTCAGCAGTGATTCGCTCCATCGTGGTCCTGCAGGACGGCTGCAGAGACGGTGAAAGCTGAGATGGTGCTGGAGGAGAGTGCTTCTTCACGTCGATCGCCCCATTATCACTTCAGATTACATTTTAATCCAAAGCCACATTTAATTTATTTAAGTTTCTCAGCACTTGAGAAGCCCAGAGCATGGCAAAGCCCAGCATGGCAAGAAGAAACCTGGACCGGGACCTGGATCAGTTCTAGGGGGGCACCCTCCTGCTGGGTAAAGGAAGACATGACAGGGAGGATGAAGGACAGAGAGAGGAGAGGGACAAAAATATACAAATATCTGGGTATAAATATATAAACATGTGGTGGTTGGAGGGTCTGACTGCAGGTCGGTCACACCAGCGTTCATCCCACAGTGGAAACCAGTCTACAGGTGCAGGTAAACACCAGTATGGTCAGAAGATGGAAGGTTTGGGAGGCACAACATCACCACGACAACACCTGAAAAAGGAGAAGAGAGAAGAGAGCGAGACTGTGGAACATAGAGAACATTGATACTATTAAATTGGGGGTGTCAAACCCTATTTCATCCTGGGCCACATCATCACCATGGTTACTGTTAAAGGGCCAGTTATTCTTTAAATGTGACCAACAATATTGTTACATTTCCCTCTAGTTCACAGAAGAAAAAAAAAATGGCAGAAAATTAGTTTTTGTACCAAAATCACATATAAAGAAACCTCATCATCATCATCATCATCATCAATAATCGCAAATTTCAAAAATATATATTTTGCAATACCACTTTTTTCCATTAAAGTCATTTTTTTTCGCCACTTCTTTCTTGTGGACTCCCAAATTTAGCCGTAATTATACAAGACAAATCATATTAGTTCAAAATCTTGATTCTATGATAAAAGTCATGAATCTTGTGATTTTTTTTTTGACAAAAATTCACTTTTTAAAGAAAAAGATGTTATATTACAAAATTCAACATTTTAGAACAAAGTTTTAAGTTTTTACAAAAAAGATAATTTTTTTTAAATTTGCGATTACACAGGAAACATTTGGGACTTTAGTACAAAAGTCATGATGCAAGTCACAAATGAGCTTTTTTGTTCTTTTCTTTCTGTCTTTCTTTTTCTTGAACAACCAATCCACTGGTCCTGTTGGGAGGAACGGAGCAGTTTTTTAAATTACACCCCCGATGTCTGTGTTTTTATTTTATTGAGCATTTGGACGGGATAAACGAAGTCTGTGTTTTACTGCAGTTTACAGACTTCGGTTACCGGATATGTCGTCACAGCGCGCGTAGCGTAACACCCGGTACTGCGATCAAACGAGCGATGGCGGGAAAAAGAAGAGTAGACGCTGGACGCGAGACGAGACTCAATTTAGTTGCGATGTGGAGCGAGCCACGTTACCAGAATGGTGCACAACCGCACAATTTAGGAAATTATGTTGAGGTGTTACACCGTTGTCCGTATGTTGCCTCGTTCGTTTCTCCGTATTATGTGTATTAAGGGTGGGAATCGTTTACTCTCAGTTTGATTCGATTCTGGTTTTTGTGGCCGTGATTGTATTCAACATGATTTGATGGATGGCGTTCGTCGTACAACAGTCTGCAACAACTCTCCATGCCGAAAGGCCGCAAGTCTTTGCAGTGTGTGTGTTTTGTTTTGTTTTTTTAATCATTTTTACCCCCTCCCCCCCTTTTTTTTTCCACCCCTCCCCTTTTTTTTCCACCCCTGTGCTCGTTACCTGAATCTGAATCTGCAAAAATATCAACAATTCTGTGTTTTTCTGTCAACATGGGGCGCTGTGTGCACATCAGTGAGGGAAAAAAATGAACCGAAATGATTTTAGTAAATGGCTGCAATATAAGAGTGAAAACTTTACGGGGTCTGAATACTTTCCGTACCGTCATATTACGTATTACCTCAGATAATACTAGTCCAGTGTGAATAAGTTAATAAACAGTTCTACCAGGACCGCTCTCCTCCACCTTCCCATCACACTTGAAAAGCAAGTTTGTCTTGTTTTTGACTACAGCTTCTAAAGCTATAATAACTGGAAAAGCTGATTTTTTTACCTGCCCTCATCAAACCTGCCCCTTTAACAAATGCTAAGCTAACTATTTGCATCAGGTGTAACAAGCTTTAAGACTTTCATTACGTGAAGGTTCTAGTTACAGGTTTCTTTTTAATATACCAGTCTGACCAGTTTCACTGTAATCAGAAGAAAGTAAAGTATGCGGTGATGAGAGCGTTTGAAAGAACAGAGGTTTTTTTCCTTATTTTCAGTCACGTTTAGAGGAAGCTGCCGTACTTGGACATTTCCTCTCTTTATATCATAAAAGGCAGAAATCTGCGGTTGTGCATCATCTCTCCTGAGCACCTCTCCAACTCTTTCCTGAGCTAATTACATCCAGTCGCCATCAGAGAGCTCGTTTTCTGAATGAAAAGCGCCCGGACTTAACCCGGAGAGCTCGCCTCACCGTATTTGGCAGCGTTTGACTGAAAGGACGCCTGGGTGAACCTGTTTCTATAAATAGACCCTTTAAAGGAAGAAAACCCAACTCTGAAGATGATGATGAAGGTTCAGAAATACTCCGAAGTATCTGCAGATGTTTCAGATGTCAGCTGACATCTTCGTCTCCTGTCAGTCAACGTTACTTCTGGAATAGCTTTACCTTTTAGATTTTTACACTTTTAAATGTAAACTCAGGACCTATTTATTCATTCTGGCTGGTCTTTGTGTTATAATCTAAAGTTTTATTTTGATTTTAACGTTTTGTTGATTTCAGTTGTGTATTTATTGCCTTTTTAGCTGCTACTTTATATATTTCTGAATTTCAAAATCATTTATATTTTATTATCTTTTTTTTTTTGGCACGCTTTGGTCTCTTTAGCCTTGTTTTCGGTGAATAAGCATGTTTAGATTTTTCCTTTGCAGTCGCTGTAAAACACTTTGGAGTTGCACGTGTGTTGTGTGAAAGGTTCTGTTTAAATAAAGATTGACTGACTGAATATCGTTAGTCGTTTACCAGATGTGTCTTAGCGTTTATGAATGAGATGGACCTCATCCACCACCATCTATCAGAGGACGTTGTTTTCAAATAAATAATTCAGACGTCTCTCAGGTCAGGCTCTCTCTATACAACTGCTATTTTATTTTATTTTATTTTATTAAATTTTGATGGTCGTTAGAACATAGCGAGTTATTGCAGCGAGGAGAAAAGCGAGGGAAGATCAGCTGATCAGCCATGGAAGGGATTATTCATTTGTCTTATTTTATTTTAAATGCCCTACAACTGTGTTTTTTTTTTTTTTTTTTTTTTTGCTGGTTTAGGACCTCAGCTGCTCTGTTCACTTGTGTTTTAAATCTTAACCGGTTGCGTGTGAAAACCTGCTCCGTTGCACACTGGTTTTGTCGGACGTTCGGCGATGTGACGTTACTTTACGTTGGTGTTGGAGTCGAGCAGAATGTTGTGGATTCGAAGCAGCTGGACGTGTGAGACGTTTGAAGTTGGAGGTTAAATTCTGACCTACTAAACAAGCGTGCGCTCTGCTGTTTCTGTCTGGACCTCATTTGACTCTCAGCATTTATTTGTGTGCGTCTCAGGAGCTTTCTGTGGTTTTCCGGGCTGGAAAGAGCCGACGTTCCTGCTGTAACCTGCTTTCCATATGAGACATCTCTATCTGAAGTCAGTATTTGAATATCTCTGTGCTGTTTTTGTGTGTGTGTGTGTGTGTGTGTGTGTGTGTGTGTGTGCGCGCGCTAACAGGAGGCTGATGGCGATGACAGGCTGGGTCTGGCCGTCGACGCTGAAGGAGAAGGTGACGTTGACTCCAAAGCAGACACTCCAGATGTTCCTCTGTCCACGGCCGACACGGACAACACTCCCGAATGTCTGAACAAAGCCCTGGAGGGCCTGCCGCCCAGGTACGCCACTCCATCCTGGAGATGTCTATTAGAATTGCAGTTGGGCTACCATGAAGTCGATCCTCAGACTAATTGGGCCTCAGAGGCTTGATAGTGTTCAGCAGTTCACATTTAAACGTTCTCCGTTTGATCTCAGAAAGCGTTTCCCACAATAAGGCCGCAAGCTATTAAAGCAAATAAGCATTGTTTTTGTTTTAAATGCGAGAGCCAGTTTGTGGTGAGTTGGAGCTGGAAAGTGAGACCAGTGATTCTGACAAGTAGAGAAGAGCCCAAAGGAGTAAATGTTTACATCAAATAGTCGATATTTTTGAAACAGGGCGGGGGGAAACACAGACTTACATTTACCAGCCACTTTATCAGCTCCACCTTCAGAACTGCCTTAATTCTTGGTGTCGTAGATCCAACATGGTGTTGGAAACATTCCTCAGATTGTCTGGTCCATATTGGCATGAGATCTTGTCACTGTGGAGGTCATTCGAGTTCAGTTATAGGCTGTTGTGTTTAAAGCCAACATCATCATGGTAGGACCCAACATCACCATGGTAGGACCCAACATCACCATGGTAGGACCCATCATCACCATGGTAGGACCCATCATCACCATGGTAGGACCCAACATCAACATTGTAGGACCCATCATCACCATGGTAGGACCCAACATCACCATGTTAGGACCCAACATCACCATGTTAGGACCCATCATCACCATGGTAGGACCCAACATCACCATGTTAGGACCCAGCATCACCATGGTAGGACCCAGCATCACCATGTTAGGACCCATCATCACCATGGTAGGACCCAGCATCACCATGGTAGGACCCAGCATCACCATGGTAGGACCCATCATCACCATGGTAGGACCCAACATCACCATGGTAGGACCAAACACCACCATTGTAGGACCCAACATAACCATGGTAGGACAAAACACCACCATCGTAGGACCCAACATCACCATGGTAGGACCTGCAGAAGGAGAAGACAACACTCAGAGACAACAGAATAAAATTCTTTATCAAAAAGGAAGGTCTTCATCCTAAACTTAAATGTATAAGTGAAGTATAATAGAGGAGCCTGATAGCTAAAGGCTCTGCCACCCTTTCAAGACCTACAGACTCTTGGAACAACAAGTAAACCTGCATTCAGGGGTTAAGTGTTCCTCAAGGACAGTGTGACAGTTTTCCATTGATACCGTGGCTTCCTCTCAAAAACAAAAATACTCACGTATTAGTTTGATTCTGAATTGATCTTAAGAGTGAGTATGAGTGTGCTTGGTTGTCTCATTCTCATTTGCTTCCCTGTGGCCCTGTTGTGATCCAGGATGTAATCCATCTCTTGACCAATGAGAGCCGTGATCTCCCTGTATCTACGCAGGTTTTCTCCAGCTTCTTCAAAAACATTAATTTCACCAACTGGGGCCATTGTTTGATCAAATATGTGAATGATGCTTCATATCTAAAAAAAAAAAAAAAAGAAAGAAAGAAAAAGAAACAAGAAAGGATCATGTGTGGAATCAGAGGTTTCAATAATTCTAACTGAGAATGTACTATGTTGACATTTGTAAAGCCTATAAATGCCGTTTATTTATCCATTTCTCTGCTGATCTTACCAGACCACTCAACACCACCCACAAAGAGCTCATCATGTTTTCTAAGGAATCAAAGTTACTGAGTTTTAGTTTTTTGCATTTTGCCCCTAACACTCTGTCTGGAATTATTTGCATAAAAAAATCCCACTCCCTGCACCCACCATGTGTTTTAAGTAAGTGGCTGGTAAGAGCTCTGACATTCAAATGTTCAGTTTGTGTGAAAGCCTGATAAGAAAAACAAAGAGCTGAAACCTCCTGAGAGTTGAGATGGGTTACTCTCCGTGGGTTTGGCCCAGTATTTACATATTTTAGCCTTTTAGATTTCATGTTATTACCAAAAATGTTACTTAAATTCTCATACATCATCTTATCAGGTGATCTAAATGCATAAATTGTGAAATGTCAGACAGCCACTGGTTTTTAGGTTTAAAATTACTTTGAAATTCCTTTCTCACTTGCAGTTCGGTTCGGGCATCCAAACAAACTAATTGAGTTTTGGTATCAAACACTATATACTATTAAATAAAAATAATGGTTTTGTTTTGTTTTTTAAAAGAAAAACTTAAAAAAAATAAATAAAAAATAAAAAAAATAAACTGAAATTTGAATTTTTTTTGAAGGAAAACAAAACTAAAAAAAAATTGAATCTAAATTTTTAAATAAAAGACATTTAAAAAAATAAATATATAAAATATATTAGCAGAGCATGTTTCCGTGTCTCTTATATGTTATAAATTCTCTTTATGAGTTTTCAAGTTTTTGTAGTATATTTTTTTTTTTTTTTTTTTTTTTTTTTTTTTTTTTTTCTGCATGTATATTGATGGTTAATACCATCATCTGGCAAAACCAGTCAATGTATATATGCAATTTCATCTTGTAGCA
>JBAMYA010047227.1:0-10530 GCA_037176975.1 Arrhamphus sclerolepis | reverse complement strand
GAGAGGGAGATGTAGCTTTGTGTGTGTATCATGTGTATATACACACATAGGGATGTCCATACACACACACACACACACACACACATATATATATATATGTGTGTGTGTGTGTGTGTAAAGAACACAAAAGTATTTATGTAAAAGTAACACTGGACCTGGATGCTTCCCTGAGTTTGCTCTCCAGTGTAAACACTTCACATCTGGACTTTCCTACCCTTTGCAACATCAACTGTCACATCTTCTCCATGTCTCCTAACAGGAAACGAGTCCAACATTTACGGGAACAAAAACCAGAAGGTGGGCTACAGTACTGCCGGGGGAGTCAAAAACCTAAAAACAAATCCCTTTAACTGTTTCAAACGTGATATGTGAACTTCAAGCTGTCCTAAAGCAGAGTCACACGCTGCGACACGTGCATCTGTACTGCGAGCTATTTAAACAAAGAGTGCGGTGGGCTGCCAACACACACACACACATACACACACACACACACACAGCTGGTTAAAAACAAAGACAAATCAAACCCTTTCAAAAAAGCAAACTACAAACACACACACAATAGTTAAGGCCTTGTTTGATCAAGTTACCACGTAGAAAACTACCTCTCCCCTGACTTCCTTATACCTTTCATTGTTCTTCTGACCGAGTATTAAAAAAAAATACCGTAGCGTTACAGCTGTTACAGAAGACACTAACTAGCCATTTGACAAATGTTTATTTATTTATTTTTGTACCTCCAACCATGGTGTCAAGGCGAAGTGTTCTTCAAATTAAATCCCATTTCTCAGAGAATGCGGAAAAACACGCGCATTACGGTATTTAATCAAACGTTAATAACGTTCCCCGCGGATCGCGGCTAGCTTAGTCTTAAAACCTCTTTATTCAAGAAACATAAAACTGTAAACTATGTAGTCTCATCGTGACATAAATTAGCGGGACAACGCAATATGCGATGGATCTTTATTCTTTACTGTCAACTGATAATGAAGGAAGAAGAGGATATGAGACAAAGTAAGACTTCTTGTAGTGGCCTATGTGCGCTTGGCTTTCGACAACCAAGAAAAGACTCACCAACGTAAAGGTTACCAGCAGTAAGCCCTCCTCTTCCCGGTTCACATTCGTGGCATTAACGTTCGTGAAAGTGGCGACACCCAAACCGTTGAAAACCTGTGTAAAAATATAATGTTTTCGTGGGAAAGCTCCGTCAGCCCCTCTCCGCTGAACCTCGTCCTCGACTCGCCAGCTCTTTATTTTAGGTGAGCGGAAACGGTTGCTGTGAGGAGGGTTGGCAGCCTCGCTCTCGCGCGGTCTCCATGGCTACCCCTGTAAAAGGGCGGACCCAAATGGTGTAGGACAGCCACAAAAAAGCCAAACTTCAAAATAAAAGCACGTTGGTTTTGTTTGTTTTTTTCTTTCCACCTTTTAGTTCAGAGACAAAGAAGGACAAAAAATAACTACCAAAAAGGCTATGGAAAGAAGCCATCACAGTGTGAACAGGCCAAAATCACCAGATCTCACTTCAGTTGAGTAGGTTTTAAACACAGAATATGGTGGTTTTAAATTTACGGAAGTGAAATGATAAAAACAACAACAAAAACAAAAACAAACCTATTTATTCCTATTTCCACAAATTTCTTGCATATGCAAAATATATAAATAAAATGAATTAATGGGTATACTTTTATTTATACATGTATTATATTATTTATTGAAAATCTTCAAATCATTCAACATTAAAATGAATAGCACTTTTCATACAAATTGTGCAACACCAAGTGCTCTACATAATTAAAACAAAAGCAACAGAAAAAATCAAAAATCCCTCACAACTTCGACCAACAAAACACATTAAAAATAACCACAACGAAAACACACTACAAGCACAGATCGAGTGTGAGAATGTCATACTGAAAGCTAATCTCAAAGGTAGTGGTTTTTATTTAACCACTTACTATCGTTATTAAGCAGATGTTTGCACAGATGTGGTTTTTGCATTCAGCATCTGCACCTACTTTCAGTTTCTTCAGTTTTTCCATCTTCTGGTTTATTCCTTCAGTTGTACATTTACTCGTACTTCATTCGTGTTTGTTCAATGCACTATAAGAAACAGTTCATCTTATCTTCTCTATTCTTCAGACAAACTTCATGGACAAAGTTTTAAACCAAAGCAATTGACAATGAATGAGTACTGGACATAAACAACTACTGAACATCCTGACATGTCATCTCACATGCATGGGGGTGGGGGGATGACGACGACACATATTTACAAAGATATAAGCAAGAAGGAGAAACTATTTGTCCTCCCACTTTTTCCATTAAAAAGAGAATACCTGCAGTATGGTGGTCCAACAGCTAATGCATTCAGAGCATGTGCTACTATGGGAAATACTTGATGTGAAAATTGCTTTACCTGGAATGTATTTTGTGGGTGTTGTGTGTGTTTGTTGTTTTCAGAACAGCTGGACTGGGACATCTTCCAATTATCACAGGTTATAGTTGCTTTAAATCTAATCTTAACCTTGTACAGTTCATGAGGATAATTTATATTCTATGTGCAAATCCTGACATCTAGTGGCTACTTTACCTCCATACCGACAAGAAGAGCCGTCGAAATGTATCATATTCATTGAAAAAATAAGATACTATTGTTATTGATAGTTAAGATAACAAACTACTTGAACTTAATTAAGAAACTGGATCATTTAAAGTTGCAGGTATGGTACATGTGGAAACAATAATTAAAAAAAATGGACTGTAACATTTGGCTGTTAAAATACTTACTCCTTAGCCTATTTAAAACTCAGAACACATCTTTTTAATACATTCTCTAAAAAACAGTGTTGTGGTATACAACAAGCGCGGTATACTCAGAGAACATCATATCAAAGCTAGAAGGCATCAAAAACAGTAAACCATCGACCCCCCTCCTTTCAGTGAGATGGTAGCGTCCAGCTCTGTGCTTCCTGTTGCTCTTCAGTCACTCCCATGAACGATCACAGGTTACTCCAAGGTTGATCAGGTACGACTGAGAGGGGAACATTATATCAGATGCTGGCTTAGACAGTGGCACACATATTTTAAACACTTCAGTGTTTGGGGTTTTATGTTTCGGTGCAGATAAAAAAAAAAAAAAAAAAGTCCTTTGTGTCACTTGACCTTTAACCCAGTTCCTAGTGAGCGTTCATTGGGTGGAATTTATCCAGTCTTAAAGTACTATAACAGATTGAACACTTCAGTGATGCCCATGTGACTCTTTCACTCTACCGTCTGGGTTAAAGGGAACTAAAATAAGTCACGTGTTTATAAATACGTGGTTTTAATGTCTTTACATCTGTAGAAGAAGTTAAAGACAAAAATAGGTGGAAGGGAGTTTTAAAGTGTAATGACACTGAAGCTATGCATCTTTAATTATTATCCTTTTACTGGTTATAGACCAGGGTTGATTTATATGTTTTCTAATGCCTTAATTAAGTGGTGTATATTTTGTGCTCAAAATGAAACATCAAATATACCTTTCTTGCACATTCATTTGCCGCTTCATATAACTGCTCAAAATTTCCAATTAATTTGGTATTGTTCTGTGAATAAGATGACATTTCATAACAATAAAGGTGCCCTTTTTGCATGTGAAAGCAATGACTTTCATCCTTGAATGCCACTACAGATGCAGCGACATCAGAGTGCCTCCAACAGAAATGAAATAAAGGCCAGAGTTGAAGTGAAGGACAATTGAAGTAGCTGCAGTGGCCATCCCGAGCAACCAAGATGGCATACTCACAGGCGCGCTTGAAAATTCTCCCCAGTGTCCGCTGTTTCTTTGACAAGCTGGTGCAGATAAAAGTAGAGGGGCTTACCCCTCACAAACCAGTGCAGCTGAGGTCCAAACTGGTTGATGACAGAGGATTAATTTTCAAAGCTTCTGCCTTCTACAAAGCTGATGAAACTGGCCAGGTGGATGTCTGCACTGCACCCTCTCTGGGAGGAAGTTACACCGACGTGGAGCCCATGGGTTTGTTTTGGGCCATGGCACCTGAGACTCCACACAGTAAACTGCTGAAGAAGAATGTGCTCAGCCCAACGCTGGTGGAGATCGAAGCCTTGAATGGGGAGACCGGGGAGCTGTTAGCGTCTGAAACCAATAAGAGAGAATTCATGCCTGAGGGGATGAGGAGGATACCTCTGCAAGAGGGCCGGATACGAGGAGTGCTTTTCATACCACCAGGTTAGCTTGATTGTTAACTCAAGTGGAGAAAGATGCTTAGAAATTGGCAAGTGCTTAAAGTGTTCTTTACACTCTTACACACTTTTATTTATTTATTTTTCACCAGGAAAGGGACCATTTCCAGGAATTGTGGATTTATACACGTTAGGTGGAGGTCTGACTGAACCTAGAGCCAGCCTCTTGGCAAGTAGAGGCTTTGTTGTTCTGGCACTGGCGTATTATCGTTACCAGGGGTTACCGAAAAACCCTCAAAACTTGGATTTGGAGTACTTTGAAGAGGCTTTAACTTATCTCAGGAGTCAACCAGAGGTCAGTGTTAGAGATGAATAGTGATTACTACAATCATCATTTTTTTGGTTGCTTTTTTACCTTTTCTGAAAAAAACAAAAAACTGTCCATACAAATGTGGATGCCATCTCCTTGCTACTTTCTAAAATCAATAGATTGGTTCAGAAAAATGGATAGTTCTTTAGTCATTTGCAAATTCAGCATAGATACAGTAATGCTAAGTCTGAATTGATTCAAAGATGAGCCTGTTATTGGCTGGACATCTGTTTGAGATAAATTAGATAAGTTTAGTTTTGAATAATTTTATGTGATGCCCCACCCACCAAGGCATCATTACAAGGCTAAATGAATAGGAATGGACACAGCTGCAACCGTATTTAATTTAAAATAAGGGTTTTTGATAAAGTTAAGGCACGATTGTCACTGATCTCCTGATATTTCACCACAACTGTTTTATGAAAACAGGTCCCTGAATGTAGCATTTAAATAATCAGTTGTTGTAGGTTTGAATGCAAAGCTGTGTTGGGAATTGTGATCTACACTTAGATATTAAGGATTAATTAAAGAGATACACATGAAGGCAAACAAAAAAGACAAAAGAAATAGAGTCAGTATTTTATGGAAAATCATTTGAATTAATTATGTTTTTAACAGTCTTGTTCTGTAACAGGTTGGTAGACCTTTGCCACATACAGCCTCTTCATCTTTAACCTGATTTTAAGCATCCGTCAGCAGGAGGAATGGTGCCCAACTGGACTGAGAGAAACTGGCTGACCCCTCCTTTCAATCATATTCCTTGATTTCAAAAATTCTCATTGGGAAAACAAAACATGTCTGTTCACCGAGGCAGACTTGTTACACAAAAAGAAGTCTAAATAAGAAAATTAACACTTTACCTCCCCCTACAGGTCAAAGGCCCTGGAGTCGGGATCATATCCATCTCTCATAGTGGTGCTTTGGCCATGGCCATGTCCTCTTTCCTCTCTGGGATCACGGCAACCGTCTGTATCAACAGCTGCAATGCTAATACTGTGATTCCCTTACACTACAAAGACATTGTTATGCCTGCACTCCCACCCGTCATCAAAAATGTAAAAATCACAGACTCTGGGCTCATAGATATACGAGATGCCCTACCAGACCCCACTCTGGAAAAGAACAGGGCATCTTTGATTCCAATTGTACGTGCCAGCTGCCAGTTCCTGTTTGCTGCTTCTGAGGATGACCACAACTGGAACAGTGCTTTTTTTGCCAAACAGGCCGCTGCCACGCTCAGAAATCACGGTAAAGAATCGTTTCAGCTGGTTACCTACCCAAAAGCTGGGCACTTCCTGGATGTTCCTTACATGCCTTTCTGTGCATCTGGGTTTCATGGGGCTGTAGGGAGGGAAGTGGTGTTTGGTGGGGAGCAAAAGGCCCACTCTGAAGCTCAGTTGGACCTATGGGAGAGGGTCCAGCAGTTCTTCAGGTGCCACTTGGGCTCCTGAGCACTCGTTACTAAAAACGATGCCCATATAAAGCCAATTAAAATACCTGAGTAGTTGTTCCTAGTCATGCTTTTTTTTTTTTCTTTGGCAGGGGGTTGGGAGGGTCCTGTAGTTATATAATATTTTTGTAAAATCAACTGTTACACAGCTGAGGCAAACTAAGCACTCCTCCATTTCAAGAACTTTGTTTTCCAGTACACCAGAGCCCTCATATGCTAATACTGCAAATTAGAGTTAATGCTCTGCTTCAAGAGACATATTATGAGCCTTTTTTTTTCAAACCCTGGCACAATTTCCTGAGGTCTTAATAAAACCTTTAAATCAAAATACCACAGAGATACAGTACAATAGCTCTCTTCTCAACCATCCGTTATAAACAGAGGGTTTTAAGGCCGCGTTCACACTTTTCAGTCATCCTAGATAAAAGATGTATAATTCCTGTAAAAATTGTCAATCATAGTCCAATATATGCAACTTGTAGTTTAAAAACGGTGGCCGTACATCTCACAGAAAGATATAAGCATCTTGCGATCAAAGGCTGCAAAATATATCAAGCGGTGTTAGAAAATTGGAGGAACTGTTTTACAGTGTGTCTGCCTCTGACTGTACGATCTTTGTGGGCCAACCAACCAATAGGAACTCACCATGAAGTGACGTAAACATCAGCACAGCAGCCTACAGCGGAGAAACTGAGACACTTTCCTCTTCTTCCTTTTATTTCTTTTCATAGCACATAAACACCACTACACTATGTGCCAACTTTCAGCTCAGCGATGCATTAGCAACAACTTGTTGCAGCCGTGATTTCACTTAGAGTCAGTTTCACAGTGAAACATTCAGTAAAATTTATAATCTGGCCATTCCACATCATGAAATGTGGTTTGGATTAATCTTATAAAAGTGCAACAGTTGTACTGTGTGAACCTAAGGCACAGATTTAGACACTCCGCCTAGCCCTAACCCTCTCTTCTGCAGAATGTGCCTCTTTTGAAGGTTGTGTTGCAGCTTTGTGCTACCCACTCCTGAAGTGCAGAAGTATGCCACATGAACTCTCCACCTTTTGTGTCTGTTGATAATATTTTGTGCAACATGGAAGTTCTACTTGTATGGACTTACGACAAAAAGGCTGCGACCTGATACGCACTCCTGTGTATACAATATCTGTACATGTAAGGAGGCAGTCTTTCGTCAAAAATTTGTAGTTTTGCACGAACTGCACTCTTAGGAACAACGATTAATGATTTTTTTTTATTATTTACAACAAAAAGTGCTATTCTACAAAGGTTTCTCTTAACAACAAAATGTTTTTTTGAACTGAGATTTTTTTTATGACAAAATTTGTTTTTGCAACAAAGTTACAATATTTTGAAATTTACAATTTTAACAGAAAAAAATTGTGATTTTTTTTTTGAAGAGATCAAGTTGGAATTTTTTTGTCAAAAAGTTGCAATGCGGCATTTTTATATATTGCGACAAGCAGCTGTAATTTTAAATCAAAAAGTGTAGCAAAGTTTTTGATATTTACTGCAAATTGTTACATTTTGAATGAGAACAAGTCATGATTTCAATAAAAGGAAATCTAATGCGTATCTATGATTGTATGTTTTAGAAATAAATGACTGTAATTAAAACAAGTAATGCTATGTGTGTTTTATTGTAGGCTATATATTGTAAATAAATGTCATTTATTTCCCTTGGTTTGAACACCTGCACTTAAAAATATCTCTCCAACAACCTGCCATCCAATAATAGTCCTAAAGTTGTTGTTCCTTTTCGAAACAAAACCAATCATTGTAAGTAACGATAATCCCACTGTGGAGCTTTTATTCCCAAGTTAACGTTCAGTACTTTGGAATCTGACATGAAGGGCTTTGTTCTTTTACCAAAGATTTCACTTTGATGAATGCTGGTTTCATTGTTTTTGAAGCCACATCAAAGAAGGAAGTCAAACACTGAAATCTGTCCCATACAGGAGAAAACTCGGGTTTTAATTTTTAATTTTTATTTTTATCATGAAGTAGTGTTGAAACAGGACTTGTAAGATTGTTTGGGGTTTAAGCTGATACAAGTGATACATACATTTTGTACAATATCTTGTAGACCTAAAGTGTTTTTGCTCTGCAATGGTATGTTCATACTTGTGGTATTTTCTTCAAACCAAAGAGGAATGTCTCAAGCTCCTGTCAGAGTACAGACTGAACAAGAGCGCAGCAGCAGTGTGAAAGGGGAACCCTGATGTGAGATTTTACCCCTGATGAGTTAAAAAAATAAAATAAACACCCCCTCTCTACTATTAATGTTTCTAACGCACTGGGGGGAGAAAGAGGTTTGCGTTTTCTTTTTCTTTTGGCTGATCTTATGTGCATATTTATCAGTCATGATTCAATTTAACCATGCTACGTGTCATTCATACGATTTCTGAGGAGTTTCTCGGTGCAACAGGAGGAGGAGGAGGAGGAGGAGGGGTTCTCCTCCTCGGTCTTGCACCTCGCGCTGTGAGATATTCAGTTGCGGTCTCACCACACCGCATTTAGTCTACGAAGAAACAGCCCCTGACGGCGCGATTGGCAGCAGGAGCAACAGCCTGTCACCCACGATGCTTTCCCTGATGCTGACAGGAGACGGCCCCCCTTCCACGAATGGACCCTTCCCAACCGGGGCTGCTTTTAGGCGCGCTGGGTGTCGGGGAGCACCGTGCATCCAGCCACGGTGCGCACGGGTTTAATGCCCAACCTGCTGAGAAACCACGGGCCACACAAGCAGATGCTTTCCGTTTCCTAGTGCTTTGATGCATGAAAATGTATTTACCAGGTTTTACCAGTCATATTCTCGGACAGTAGACCGTCAAACTGCCGCCAGCTAAGCGCATCGCCAGCTTCTCCATCCTGCATCTTCACTGATATCAACATCAGGTCAGAAATGTCTCTCAACTGCTGGCGGCTCTCATCCGGACAGTTCTACTGAAGACAATCATCAGGATCTGAATCGGGCATGGAAAGCAGAATCCGGACAGCGACTGTGGGGGACGGGGCTGTAAATTTCACTGCAGCCCACCTCTGGCTGGATCTCGTGAATGCCTCGAGCCCGTCGGTCAGGTGGGATAGCGGCCCGCGTGCGGAGGGGAGCGGACTGGACGAGCAGCAAGCCTACCGGGACTTCAGCACCATCATCCAGGTCTTCATCCTCATAGGTTCCCTGCTGGGTAAGGCACAATGTACATATTTAAACAGACTCATTGTGCTTGGCTTAAACATCCACAATAACGTCACAGTTAAACCCAGGTGAGTTTATACCTGGGTCATGGACTGCATTGGTCAAGCCAAGCTTTACTGAAATTAGATGCAACCCAGGTAGCCAATCTGAGAAATTATAAATGCCCAAAACACCTTAGGTAGCACGAATAAAGAAATGATCACAGTCAGGGCCGTTTCTATCTTTTTCAGGGCCCAGAAGCATAATTTAAGTGATTAATTTGATCATTCAAGTAGGCTACTAATTTAAATGTATATTTTAAAGCAGCATATAGTAACTTTTGCACATTTTTATTTCATGCCATGGGTGTGGTGGTGGTTAAGTTATTTTAACAGCGATGTCTGAGATTTACTTTTGTTTGTTCTTCTCATTCTCTCGCTTTTGTCTTCCATCTTTACTTTCTTGAGCATCTTGTTTGGTTTTATATGATGTCTGCTGTAGCTCTGTGAGCTGATTTCATTGTAGTTGATGTGATATGCAGTTGTCCGACCAAGATGGGACCTAAAATGTATTTTGTTTGGTTTTTGTAGGCATGGATGATCTCTGCAGCTAGACGATGCTGGATGCTAGAAATAAGCAAATATACCTGGATATTCTAAAGTCCTTTGTTCTTCTGCTGAAAGTACTTAAATATGCATCTGCATATTCAGCAAACAGCAAGAAACGGTTTTCATCACGATTATCATTTGATACAGCACTGCTTTATGGTTTTTATTATTAGTCATAAAGGAAATAGCTTATTGTTTAGTGAATGACAATTCTAGATACTCAAAAACATGGCAACATTGGTCAGTTGTTGACATGTAAATAACCTATTAAAGCTGTTTTTTTTTTTTATAGTAATTCACTTTTCAAACCTTCAGTCCTTGGAAACTGAACAGCCAGTCCTGTCTTCCTGGAGTGTTTCCATAACTTGGACCAGTAATGGCCACTGCTTGGCATTTGAACAACTGCTATTACTGACGTACCAGTAATCCATCATCATTAAAACCTGAAAATTCCAGGGTGGATTATCTGCAAATACTTGCTGCATTCAGTAACTAGTCAGTCAATGACCCATCTGAGAGGATCACACTCAGATCCATCAACAAACTAAAGCATGAGACTCAAAACAGTAGTCTTTAGACGAGTCTGTGATGTCACAGTGTCTTTGTTCATGTCTTTTTTTAGTGATAAACTAGGTTTATCACTAAAATGAACTGCTAGTTGTGGGTCCTTTTTTTTTTGTCTGCATGTATATTCATGGTTAATGCCATCATCTGACAAAACCATTTTTTG
>JBAMYA010047226.1:0-35128 GCA_037176975.1 Arrhamphus sclerolepis | reverse complement strand
CGATCTAACACCTTTTTCATTTCAGATTCCTTCTTTCAAGCATATTACAGTTTTATTCTTCTTCTTTTTTTTTTATTTTGTTTTGCTGTGGTCTTGATCGACAGTAAGTGGGAGAGTAAAAGACATCCAGCTGTCCAACACCTTGTTTCAACAGCGTAGAATTAGCACGGACAATGGTGTGTCCCCAGAGATTTCCAGAGATTACTGAAGTGTCCCCACAGATACTTTTGACCACATTCAGATAAATAAATAACATCCTCTTAAAGTCTCTTTAATCTGGACGTGCACAAAGGGTTAAATCACATATGGCCAAAGTGTAAGTCACTTCAAGCTAAATTTGCAAATTAAAGTGTCTATAGTAATGGTAACGCTAGTTTTTAGTCACTTTAGTGTGAGCTAAAATAGGTTGTGGAACAACATGATCTTTAAACTAACTGCAGAACTGAACAGTCTATTGTAAACATCTAAATATAAGACCTGTCAGGCAGTCTTGCAGAATAGCATGTCTGTTAACAGAGACTGTCCTGTTGACACAAAGGAACTTTTCATTCTGATGACAATGATGTCTTGATTGTAATAATGTTTTTGAGACAGAAACAAAGCCTTTTGTGCACGTTAGTGCTTTTGCAGGTACTTTACAATGCAGTTGACACAGATGCAAATATTAATGATGATTATGACTTCACAAAGTGACTCAGAAAAACCTAAATAGCCTCAAAGGTTATTCTTTTTTTTTTCCCTAATTGTTCATATGGCATGGATATATGTCTTTTGTCATGTGACAGAGTGAACACAGCTGTGCTGTAGCTCAGACAGTGATCACAGCTGAATCTGAATGATGACTTGGTGATGTAGTTGTCCTGAGATTTAACATTGTGATCAACGATAGGGTGATGATGTAATCCACCAGTGTTTAATGCACATGTGGCCACTGCTCATATGAGACGCCTCTATGTCATTTATCAGGTGACAGACGCAGACTCAGACAGAGGTGAAGAGGCATCTGAATGTTGATTAAGCGATACTAATATTTATCATCATGACTAATGTTAAGCTGATTATGTAAAACGGTTCCAAGAGTTTTGTTGCCTCACTTTTAGTATGACACGTCACAATGTGGTATTTTATCAGGTGGTGATTCTGCCGGGTCGTAGTGCAGTAAGAGAGTCACAGGTGAGGCCCTATTAAACACATAATCATGCCTTTAATATGGAGATAAAAGTATTTAATCTATATCATATATAAAATTAATTGTGATCCCAGCATTGTCATATATGCATTGTCACATAGAGTTACAGTGTGCCTCATTGCGTAATGTGGTCTATTTCTAAGGAAACTGGTCCCACTTTAAATAGCAGCAGTGAGAGTAACTACACTGAAGAACAGGCTAGAGGTGGAGATATTCTGGACATTGAAAATAAGTCAAACCAGCCAAATACATCCCATGTCAATCACAGAAACCCAGAGCATAAGTGACTTTTGGATTTAGACAGTGGGCGTAAAATGGTTGGTGTTGGTCGTCTCATGTTCGACAGCTGACTTACTCAGCCTTTTTTCCACTTCACAAATACTACAGAGTTAAGACTGTTTCTGATGTTTCCAGGGCAAGAATGGAATTGATTATTCATGTTTTTATGTCTTCACGGCTGGACTGTTGTGATTCGCTTTTTACCTGTCTGAATAAAACGTCCCTGGACTGGCTGGAGTCTGTTCAAATTGCAGCCGCACCTCTTTCATCCGACTTCAGGATGTCAGACCACATCGCTCCATTTTATTTACAAACTCTTTGGTGGCTTTCAGTCAGTTTTGAAATCAAGTTTTTGTAACTTTTAAAAGGTCTCATGAGTGAGGCCCCGCCAGTATATCTCAGCCTTACTCCTGCATTCAGTCTCAGAGGTCCTTGGATGGAGTCTCATTCGCTTTTTAAAACCTGGAATGATTGGGGCTTTGGCGTAGCACACTCATTGTTTTAGAGTTTTAGGGGATGCTTTAAAGAAAAAAATGCTGAAAACATTTTCATTCAGGAAGGTTTTCATCAGACTGGAACTTATGCATTTCTTTAAATTGAACATAAAGCAACATAAGTCTTTTCACACAAACATACTCTTACAACAATTACTTTAACACTTCTAAATTGTATTAAAATATACTTCCTTTTGAATTGAATTGGGTGGGCTTATATTATGAAGAATCTGCATGAATCATCATCTGCAGTTAATCCGAAGTGACTCAGAATTCATCAAAAGGCACCATTATGGGATAATAATTTGTCACTTGCAGATGCAGAAACCAGTAAAATAAGTTATAGAAAATGTTTTTTTTTTTCATTATATGCATGCGTTAGTTTCTGCCTTTTCCCCTCCTTACCCAGCCGGCATCGGCAGACAGCTGTTATTTGCTTGTGTGAATCCTACCCCAAGCCATCATAAGAAGCCCAGCTCTTAATCGAATCATGGTTTTTATTTGAGGAAATACGGTAATAGCAATGAAAACCATCATAATTATTATCATTATTACAGCTGAAGCAGGAAGAGATTGGTGGTAAAGCTTGTGGCCATGGGAGTATCAGACGTACAGGACGAGACAAAACGAGACTAAGAGGCATGTGAGGACATTTCACAATGTGCATCTTGCTTTTCAAAAATATGAGCTGGCAGCACAACAGACATGAAATGCCCAGACTACTGCCTGTAAAAACATTAAAAACCAGACAGCTTTATTCAAACAGGCACCTAAAGTCTTCAGTCTGACTAAGGTGAAAGGCTCTGCTGATGAAGGACCAAACAGAGACAATACAGAAAATAATATACAGACAAGTATAGACACAGGGAAGAGGATTGCATGGCTGTTGACTTTAAATAGTTTAATTCAGTTCTATTATTTATGGGGTCAACCATGTAAAGCCACAAAAATAACCATCCAAATATACAATAATTTTCATTTGTAAGGGCCTACATTTCTGTCGTGAGGAAGAAATAAAGGGAAATCTGGCAACTAGGGTGGAGATCATTCCTGCTGGACTTTTAGACTCCAAACCAAGTTAACTCAATCCTCTATTTAAAACAATCGTTGATTACTGTAATCAATTTGTAAGAACCTAACAAAGAAAAGGGAATCAATTTGCTCTCTGTCTATGAAACACTAATATCCCAACCTACTAGGAAGTGAATCTGATCAGATTTCAGTGCTGCAGGAAGCAATATGGGCCTAGGAAGAAAGACATTTATTGGAGTTATAAAGGAAGAAAAAAAAATCAATTCATAACTACACTTAGTCTTTGGGTATAATTTCTAATTACTTTGTCCCCTTCTTGACATTGTGCAGCAAAACATATTGGGTGTGACAAATCCATTCAAATCTATTACAAAATAACAGAGGAAGGGGATTTACACACGCACAGGGAGTTTGCTGTTTAAACGCGGGATGACCAAGTGCTTTAACTTAAATAGGAAGCCGAGTCTTATTTCATTCTTCCTTTCTGCCTCTGTCTGACCAACAGGCAGAATGATTCCCTTTGACTCAACACCCAACTGATCTACACCGATGAACAGAATCGGCGTCATTACGCCTGCCCCCATTCGCTCCTGGGTTGAATCTGTTGTCATATTTCTCATATTACCAGTCACACTAAAGCAATTACAGATATTGCAGATTTGTTACTTCAGAGTGAGGTGGCAAGAAGGGAGGGCTGGGATTTGGAATGAGGGTGACGGTTGGTGGTGACCAGTGATAAGAAGGCAAAGTGGCAGGTGGCGCCGAAGTGGCTGCATGTAAATAAATTTTGAATTTACACTGATAACCTGAAGAACAGTAGATAGTCCAGGTGAGACAATGCCAGTTTGTTTTAATTTGTATATTACTGTTTAAGATTCACCATGTGTGTGTTTTTTTTTTAAATCCCAAATAATAACATGTTTTGTTTTGTTTTAATTGAAACCCTCAACCGTGTATTTTTTTACTCAATGAACAGCTTAGAGGGAAAGTGAAAAATCCATTGACCACATTGTTTACTATTCAAAAGAAGCAAGATGGTTTCAGAATGGCTTCTTGCATTAAAATCAGTCATTTACTGGTGTTCTACTCAATGGCAGACCAATTTGAATTTCTTTTGTTGATGCTAGTGCTTTGATTCTCTGACTTGCTCCAGTGGCGTCGAGAGGTAGTTTCTTCTCCGTCCCTCAGTACTGCCTCCTGGAAATCAATCCAGGGGAAACAGTAGTTTTTTTTTTGTTTCTTTTTAATATCAAATATTAAAAGAATTAGAACGGATGGCCTGGCTGCCCTCATGTCTTCTTGCAAGTGTTTTGGAACATATTATAGTTGTGCAATAACAATTTTGCAACATTTTCACATCATGCAGAACATTAGCCTGTTACAGCAAAGTAAAATGCATGCATGTAATGTTTCTGGAGTCTTGTAAATGTAGTCATTTTAGAATTTTAGATGATTTATAATGCAAAATAAGGGCATGTGACAATTTTAGGACCCAGAAGCGTGGTAACCTGAGCGTTCATTTTGTGCCATCAGCCAAAAAAGACATTACACTTTCTGTCACGAGATTCCATTGTTTTCATCTCAGGGTCCAAACGATAGTAGTTTGAGGGATTTATCTGTTGTTTCAGTATTCTTTTCACAGCTTCCTTCATTTTTACCCTCTGAGTATAGATTCGTATTCAGCACACGCAGATTGAGTCCTACATGACATGATGATGTATGATCATGGAATGATGCAACAGCAAGCTCGGGGCTTTTGGCACAGCTGTGTGCCATCTGACAGCCTTCTCAGATGCCAGGAAAGAAGAACAATGGTAGCATGGTGTTTTTCTGATATTTTACCATGTACAAAAGCTGTAAAACAAATTAAAGAAAACTTCTCCTTGAGCTTCTAATCAGAACAAGGTCAGTGGAAGCAACAGTACATATAATTATTTGTTCAATCCACAGGGGATTTTTTGGTAAATCATCTCGGTTTATCAAAAGCTACTGCATCTATTCCTTTGACCTGGTGCACCATGACCAAATGACCTAGCACTATATTCACATTACCAAGAGGTGCTTGACTCAGCTATGCAACCAGTCAATCTCCAGGCCATTACAGTGTGGCAGCCAGATGGATCAGAATCTATTTCCCACTGTGATTGCAGGGTACTCTGAAATGCATAACAAGTTCACCGACACATGCAGACAGTTCTTCTTAAACTCATCCTGCAGGCAAAGTCTAGTCAAGTCAAACCTTTAAATCTGTGAAATATTTCTTGGTACATAAGCAGCAAACAAAGGTGTCTTTTGATGAGAAATGAGATTAACAGAGTAATGTGACACAGTGCCAAGTCATGCTTAGATTTAAACACTTGACTACGCCTTGTGGATTTACGCTCTCTTATTGGAGAGATAAAAGAAATTCTTCCCACTACAGGCAGCATCGGTTTGTTCATTAAAACTTTTCATTTCCTGTTTTTCTAGGGCCCATAAATAATTGTTACAACCTTACTGGTAATCAGTCGTTGGGGAGAACTCTCCTGTACTGGTTTTCTGGGGACTGCAGTGCATTGTTATTGTTATTTTTAGGCTAGATGGTAGGGCTGATGATGATTTCGGAGGACAATGAAAGGGAATAAATTGTGCAAATGTCATTGCCGATGCTCATTTTTATTTGCTGTTTTTCAGATCAGCCTGTTATGTCGCTGACATTGTGAAGTCTCTTCATCCAAATTGTGCCTGTAATCATTTGGGGTGAAGATGGTTTTGAGGTTTCAGAAAGCACATTGAGAGAAACTTGAACTTGAGGTCTCTGTGTCTATGTCACTGGAAAAGAAAACTTCATGGACCATTTAATGGTATACTCCTTTGGCACACAGTTTTATATAATGAAACTGGCACAGTTGGATGTCTTACATGGATTCATGTAATTTTACAAATTAAATCAAACCCAGTAATGTCACTTTCTTTCAAAAGGAATTATAAAGTAGCTAGCTAGCAGTTATATCAATGCATAACTTTTGTTGGTGTTTAGTCATGCTTGTATGCAAATGCAGATAATTCATTAGTATGTCGACAGTGAGCATTCAAACAATGACACAATTACAGTTAAATTAATAATCTATATATCATACTAAAAGAGACTTGGCATGACCGGCATGAAGTTGACACAGGTGCTTGACAGTTTGTGTGAGTGTAAAAAATGGTACAACATAATCTTGAACTCATATGTGACTGTACCAGTGTAGATTCTCAGTCAAACAGGTTCGTACTAATCCTTAAAAGCCTGAATAGCAGGCAACTGGAAATCTTTCATGGCTCTTTAAGAAATTTCATTTCCTATGAAAAATGTCTCTTCAGTGCTAACTGACTAGTGGATAGTTGCAGGAGTTACAATTGAAACCTCAGGTCACATCCTCTAGTATGGCTGAGGCCTTTACAGGTAAGTTCTTCTGTTTCAGATACACGGGCATCAAATGGGCCAGGTGGGTCGACCACTTGGTGGCTCCAGAAATCTGATATAGTGAAGTTGGGATAAGAAGGGTAAACATGCTAGTTCACTTTGACACGTGGATTCTGAAAACATCTGAAAACATTATCTAGGGAAGAGCTAGACTCTACTCCACTCTGGAAGCCGCCATAGAAGCTTAGTCCAAAGATGGGTTATGATTATTGGTAAAGAGTTTACACATCTGGGAGGGGCTTCAAGTAGAGTCACTACCCCTCCACATTGAAAGAGAAAGCTGAAGTGGTTCTGCTCTGAAGTTTCAAACACATCCCACCAGGAAGAGTCCTAAAGGAAGAACCAGGTCTCATTGCAGAGATTTTATCTGTGCTCAAACTGGGGCCCTTGGAGTCTCACCCTGGAAAAGAATGGTTGGGTGAACTACTCTGAGATCTGACAGTGTCCTCAAAGTAAGCATATAAACCATCAAAAGCGGAGTGAAAATCAGTAAACAAATTAATCAAACAAGTGGCAACATGTTTTTTTTCCTTTCTGCCACATGTGGCTGATCTGCTGGAGAAATTATACAGCAAATCTGAGTGAGTCTTACTATGAGTCAAAGAGCATGAAAGCAACAAACGATTCTCACATCTTTACACCACACTACTAAATCTGGTTTCAAACAAACAATTTAATTATGCATCTTGAGCTGAAAGGTCATCTGCATAAAATAAAAGCTTCAGGGTGAGATACACACCATGTTTGCAATAAATTACAGAGAAGAAAATGGCTGCACATCCATCATTTGTCACATCACACTTGCAAAGCAGTAATGGCACACAAACACATTTGATCTGTCTGTGGTTTTAGTTTCTTTGACTTAAAGTAGCTGGTTGTTAGGTCAGGTTGTTGGAGTGGACTTTTGTTTCTGATTTTGTGGATTTGAGAGGTTGTGTGTTTTTAGCCAGCTACACACTACAAGACAATCAGGCCCTGTTTTGGTCCCAATTCAACCCTTCAATCGCAGCTTCAGTATACATTTTTAGCAGCTGCTTCTGGACCACATTGGTGCCTTTGTGCCCAGAGGTACCCAGGGGTTAGTTTTGCTCCCTGCATTCAGTTTGCCTGTGTTTAGAAGCTTGTTTTAAATCTGTCTTCTGTCTGCACTACAGATTGAATTCTCAGTTGTTTTATTTTCCAGGTTCTTTATTATTCACCTTTCCCTGCCTGCCGCTTAGTGAGCCTGCATCTGGGTCCTTGGCTGACAGACGTTTATGAAATTTCCTTTCAGCACTCATAGCATCTGTGTGTTTGCTGTGTCAATTATGCAGCGTCAGAGGTGCTGCTGGACAGAAATGATTAAACTTTGAGTCATTGAAAACTATTTCAAACTACTGTAATTGACCTGCCTCCTGGCTCCAGTTCTTTGCTAATACAATGCAAAATGAAGAGTACTGTCAGTTAATCTGGCTGACAAACATTTAAATCACATTGCTCTGTCACCAGCAAAGAAAGAACAAAAGCAGGATGAATTAAGGTTGTGTTCATGGACAGTATATTATTCATAACTCAAGTACATTATACATTTTTTGTCCATTTGTAGAAACCTTGTTGCTCTCTGCTCTTAAATAACCAAAAAGAGGGCATCACAACCTCTCCAAGCATTAAAATGAAACAGTTTCCCTATAAGTAATTTGTATTTGTGATATCACTGCTATGTGAAGATGGAAAATCTTTAATAATAAAATCAGCCCCGATGATAATATTTTTAATGTTCCTGTATAGTTAAGATTATGTGTGTGTGTGTGTGTGTGTGTGTGTGTGTGTGTGTGTGTGTGTGTGTTCCACTGATCATATGACATACTTCAATTCTGTAAAAGCAAAGAACAGTCGTTTTTGAATTCCTTACCATTTTAAGCGTCATTAAAGCTGACTGTCATGCATGTTTCAGCTCCCCTGTCATAAGAGGCCAAGAAGAATTAAGAGCAGTAGAGAATTTTTAGGTTTATTTTTCTCAACAGTCTCCAGTGTCCTGACTAATTGCTACTGGGTAATGGCCCCACTGAAACGCAAACTCTGAGACTGAACGGTGGACACCTGTGACTGTCATGAGCTGTGAGTGCAGAGGAGAGAGGCAGGCTTTTCAAAAGACTGCTTGTTTAATGAATTAATCATCTTATCCTTTAACAATCACAACTCGTAATCAAATCTCTTAAAGCCTTGGGAGGGGGGGGGGTTAAATAATTTTTAATAAAGAGCCATTTGTATTGTGACTCTACTATAAAAGTATTGAAAAATGACTTTCTTTTCATATAACCAGCCTAGATAATTTAAATGAACAGAAAAAAACAAAAGAAAGCACAGTGGATGTTATCTGACTGTAGTATATAAATATCCATCAGACTCTTCACCAGGAAAACACTGTTTTGACTTTTTTTCCTGAGCTGTGAATAAATACATAACAGTTCACCACTGCCCTCACTTTAAAAAAAATATGTTTTAACATACAAACCACCACAAAAAGTTCTGGGATTTATTTTCATTTATTCAAACTTTATTTAATTGGAGATTCTCGTTTGAAAGGGCCAAAAAGGCAGCAGTATATCATATGACCTATAGTAAATACAACACATTCACAAAAGTAAAATATGTGATATGAGGATGAATTCAGTTGGAATGAATGTGAGGTATCAGTAGTTAGCACCATAAGCTAGCCTGAGCTGAGCAAAGCTAAACTAGCTAACATGTGGCAACTGCACTAAGGTGGGCAGGTTCCAGGTGGACTCCACATCTGCTCGTTCCAACAATTTGCACATTTTGAGATCATCTGGGGCTACGTGGCATTAGCTCCTGGCAACATGACACCATCCAGCGATCCAGAGGGAGGAATGGATGAATAAATAAATACATAAATAAATACAATTTTCAGAAAACCGATGCATGACATCCCAAGGGTGTTGTCTAGTTCTGTTTCTACAGTCTACACTGGTGTTTTATTGTCTTGCAATTTTGAGTAGCTTGCTTTAAAAAAACAAACAAACAAACAACAAAAATATATAAATGGGAATAGGTGGAGTCCCGTGGTTGCGCAACCTCCACCAGCCCTGTACAGAGACGCTTGACGGCTCCCAACCATCTCTAGTTAATCAGTGTAAGGTAACGTTTATTTCAAATTTAACTCATAAAATCACATCCCCTGTAACAACAAAGCAAATAGGTTCCCTCCTAAATTGTTTGTTGAGAAATACAACTTAAATGTAACTTAATATTGTTTCACAATTGCCATTTTCAAAATAGTAATTTTATTTTCAAACTAATGGAACAAAAGAGAGGCGGGTTCATTCATTTTTATTTTGGACTTACATAAACATTCTACCCACCTATGGTACATATAATTTATTTCTGAGGGTGATCTGAGTCATTGGGAGTGATATATAATCACAGGCACTCTGAGACAAAAAAAAAAAGGAAAAAAAATATTCAATGAAGCATAAAAGCGGTGCCAGTAGTGTTGTTTTTGGTGGCATTAAAGCTGACTGACTCATTCCTTTTACTCCTACCTACAGCACAGCTCAACCTGTTTGCATTTCCACCATCATCATTCAAAGCTGAGCTGCCGGCACAGACAGTATACACTGTGAGGTCTCTGAAAAGCGTGGGAAAGAACTGATAGCATATATTCAAAATAGCACGCTGACACTGAAGATGAGGGAAAGCCTCAAATGGGCAGCTGAGGTAACACAGCTCCAGATTTGCAGCGGACCATCCACATGAATTTCTCTCTCTGACACACAAAGACAGAATGCATAATCTTACCATCGAATTCTCACTTTCCCTGCCAGAGCAAATTTATTCTTCTACTGCATCTATTCATGATTTTCTTCATATCAATGCGAATAATCAGAAAACAATTTCTTACCGGTTATTTAATGCTTCAGACTGTGAACAACAGAATCTTTGTCTCACTAAAGCAGTGGGTTTAACAAAGCTGTTCCAATATGTCAGATCTTCCCTCAAATCTGATCTGTTCACTGTTTACATTCATTTTACGTGGTGACACATAGCAAACATCAGTGTGATACAACCTAAGCCCTTGACGACCAATGCACGCGGCTCTGCAGTGCTTTCTGTGTGACTTTTGTTAAAACATCATGAGTCAAGGCAAAAAAAAAAAAAAAGCAACAACTAATAATTGGAACCGATTCAGTCACGGAAATTAATGAAGCAGCAGCACATTAAATAAACAATTGTTATAATGGGACGATTTAAATAAACGTTAGACTGCCAGGGCTGAGAGGTGAAAGATGGGGTAAACTGATAAGTGTGTTTACAGACTAACAACACCCATCTGCATAAAATGTTTAAATTCAACCAATATGCACTGAAGGTCTGCTGAATCAGTAAGCCATTAAAATGGCTTTCTACTTGTGTGTCTCCTCGGTGCATGGGTCATTCACCTCCCAGCTGATTCTCTACCAGGGCCGCGGTTCTAACACCATCCCCCTCTATGCGAGAGACTCCCACTGATTGGAAACGGGCTAGAAATCGGCCGGCCTTTGGCCTTAAGTGGCTGCATCTGGAGAACTGAGTAGGAAATTCAGACAAATCCGACAGAACAACATATCAGGAATGACTGCGGATAAATTAAGTGATATAAGTGCTGCATGTTTTCAAGTATGTGTAAATTACAAACAGAATATTTTCACAGTCGTACCCTCAGATACGTTGGTGTCTCAAGCGTTAAATCAATAGCAATCAATCTGCAGCAAGCCAATGAACAAATGAAATAGACTCCCTCTGTGTGAAAACCAGATTGGTAACACAAATATGCATCTAATCACAGTTTCTCTTGGTTGTGTTTGTTTTTTTTTTTGTATCTTGGATTATGTCTGTGCATCTTCCGGGGGAAAAAAAGACACCATTCCAGCTTGTGTGTGAAAAGACTCTGAGGTGAGATGAGCTGTGGCATTGTTTTTTGACAGCAAGTAGTATCTGGGGAGCAGAGCTGAACTGACAGCGGTTTTCGGGCTTGCTCAGCTTAGCTGCAGCCACTCTCAAGCAAGTTTTATGGCCTTTGCTGATGATTTGATTTTTTTGTGTTCTCTGTTTATCATGTAGGAAACACTGTTCAAATGTGTCTCAATTAATCATTGTGTGAGATTTGAGTAGCACTCATCTAGTGACTCAATCTCTGTCTCGAGACTTCACACAAGAAATAACGCAATTATGTACTAGAAAACACATTTCAACATATCCTGAGTGCTGTTTAATCAAAGTAAAATCTGTAAAGAGTACAAAAGGGGGTGAGCCACGAGCCTCAGCCATCAGTGTTTCCCCTGGCAGCGCTGGTGTGCAAACTAGTGAGAACAGGAAGTCAACACTTCTCATCAGCTTGAATGATGAGGTTTCAGGGCGGTTCGCTGTGAGCCAAAAACATCCCTCAAAACTCCTCCATCGTTACTCGGACAGCAAGAAGCAGAACACAAAGCCAAGCCAAAGAGCAGGTAAACAGCCCTATGCAGGAGACACCCACTCAGTGACAAAGCATAATTTTAGTTGAATTTCAAACCCAGAACTTCTCAATTAACATGTTTTATTCTTGTTTGTTTGTTGTTGTTTTTTTGTTACATTTTGGTAATCCATAAATAACACTAACAGAACAAATGGCCGAGCTATTGCATATTTTTGGAATTTGAAATAACAGGTGGTTGCATGTAATGGTACAAATTAGTTGATTTGAAGAACGCATTTATGAAATCCAAAAACATTATGGCCCGTAAAAGCCATGAAAACAACAACTTATAGATACGCAGAAGAGGCTACATTAACAACAAGATCAGCAGCAACACAATATAGAAATGTCCCACGAGTCAAATTTCATCAAGCTGCAAACGAAATACGCCAGTGAAAAATCATCACCAGGATTACAAGTTATTGGTCGTTGTTAATGCAAATGTGTCCTCAAGACCACCTGAATGACCACCGAGGTTTAAACAGAGTGCAGCCCAACTAACTAAATATAACACAAAAAGCTGGAAATCAGTGGTCTTTTAACTCCAGAGACATGGTACAAGTCCATTAATCCATCATGTGTGCAGACAAAACCCATTCAAATATATATTCATCTTTAAAACATTCAATAATCAATGTAATCTAGCTCATGTCAATGATTTTTCTTCTTTGAAAAATAATTTAATGACCATTTATTGTTAAACTGTGTGCTTCCTTTCACTTGTTTTTGAAAAAAAAAAAAGATACGTGCTCTCTTGTGTCTCTTATCAAAAAAAGATACTGGTTTCAATAGTTGATTATATTTGCACCAATGATGTCAACATGATTACTCTGAGCTGAAAGCTACAGTACGAGCTGAATGGCAGCACTGAAGGGGAACAATGATTGTGATGAGATCATAGGCATGGGAACAAATTATAGTAAGCAACAATTTATACCTTTAAATAGAATGTACTGGAAAAAAACAAAATATTATTTATACGAGTTATGTTGACTCAACTGTCATTTTCTGATTTGATGCATTTAGATAATCAACTAAGAGAAAAAACACCCCCACAAGATAAGCCTTTGATAGTTTCATAAAAGGGCTTTTAAAAAGCATTTTATGGGCACTGCAGTATTTGAGTTTCATGGCACACTGAAAGAAACAGTGTGTATGCAATTAACAAACAAACAACAAAAAACCTACATGCTTCATGTATACTCTGAATATGTGTGAAATCACAGCAATGTAACAGGGTTTGGTGGCAAACAAAGAACTTTTACATATACTGGCAAAGAAGACTGCTTGATTACATCCAGTAAATGTAAAATTAACACCTAAGCATTCACTGAAAAACTGCTACAATTTTCTGAGATTTTATTCACCAGACCAGGGAGGTGGATTGAGGGCTTTTGTGACATAGAATATAGAGAGGGCTAATTATTGCACTTGCATTAAACCTATGCCTATTTTTATGAGACAATTAGTCTTTATCAAGCATACTTCATTATACATACTTCAGAGGTAATAAACTAGACAAACAAACGGGAGGCAGCCATGCTAGCTAACATACGTGTTTAAGTTAGATTGTATCCTCTGCAAAGTTTGGTAACCACTATACCTAAATCTTTACAAGAATGTGTTTAGTTTGTACACTTCAGAGGGGGAGAGGTTACCGTCTCATTGAGGAGGGCCAGGACATGCGGGGTTTCTTCAGTCCGGGTCGCAGCTTCTCCAGGGTCCGGTTACGGCACAGGTAGCGCTCGGTGTCCGAGTTAAAGCGCTGTTTGATCCGTATGTGAGTCCTGGGCTGCCGCCACAGATGTTTGGGGGGCTTGGCGAGCCCCGCTCCTTCTCTGCTCAGCGTGGCGCACTCCATTGTGTTCACTTAAGTTGTTGACTTTTTTTTTCCTTCACAAACTACCTTAAATTTAAATGTCTAAAAACCAAGGAAAGGGAAAGCGCAGGAAGCGCGTCCGTTCTGTCCGTCTGAAGCTGAAGAGTAAACTCGAGAAAGCGGCGCGCGTGTCCGGAACGGCGGTGAGCTGCTGTCCACGAGCCTGGGTGCTGAAACGACTCTGATATCAGATCTCCTTCCTCTCTGCGCTCTGCTCTGCTCATCTCGCTTCATGTCTCCTTTTATTGCTTCCTGCCTCACCGTCTCTCTCTATCCTCAGCCCTCATTCTGCGTCCCTCGCCAGCTTCCTCCTGCCATCTCCATCTGTTTCCCTATCTGTCGCTGCGTTGTCTGAAAAACCGACAATCTGACATTACACAACATCGTCCTGCCTTTACTGCATTAGTTTTGGCAGATTAACAGGACCTTGTTTACTGGAGTCAAGGGTAATTCATTTTGATGGTTCAGTCACTGTTTCAAACCTCTTTAAGAGTTTGTTTTCCCTCCCAGAACATGTTTGTATTGGCAATGCAAGAAAAGCACATGCCACCAGTATCGTTAAAGGCTCTGTTTCCGTCTCCTTGTTGCCCAGGACTGACCCTGCGGGACATTAGTTGGAAGGCCCGAAATTCCCCATCATTAGTAAATCGGTTTCCTTTGACGTTAACAGGTATGCATAAAAGTTCAGCCATCACAGTAATATCTTGACTTTCGCTTGGCATTTAAAGACAAAAACTGCAAGATTTAAAACACATTGTTTCCATAGTGTATTACTTAATTGTTATAATTAAAGTCTGGCATATCAAACAGCAATCATTTGCCATCAGTGGTCCCTATGCCATTTTCTTTTCTTACTTATTTATTTGCTTTTACATGTAGAAGCAGCATGATAGAAGCAGCTTATTGCCATCAGAGTGAATGCAACACATTGTCTGGCAAATGTGTCATTACTGAGCTGGATACACATAATTTCTTCGAAACAACAGACCAGACATTCATTTAGGAAAAAAGGCTAAAGCTGGAGGGAGCCAAAAGAAGGACAAACACATGCAGAAAAGCACAAAAGACAACATGAGGTCCTTCTATAATTTTAGTTCTTTATGCTGCATGTAGCTGATAGAAAGTCTCTATGTTGTATGGATTCAATTATTCTTCTGATTCTGTTAATTTCTCTTGGTGAGACCAGCCAGCAGGTCATGTGACATCTTCTCTGCCAATGCCAAACAGTTTTTGTTTGTTTGTTTGTTTTGGGTTTTTTTGCTGTTCACTCTTGTTTGGTGTTGTTTGGTGTACTGGATGATTGAAGTCTCAAGTTTGAAGACACACGACATATTGGTAATTAAATGTATTTATTTAACAAACAGGAGCCTCAGTGGCATGCTGCTGGTGGACAGCATCCCATTATTCAACCAGCATTTGCTGCAAGTCAGAAAATATAATCAGGTGCTCATCCCACAAATGCAAGATGCTTACAAATGTGACACCATTTAAAAAGGGAAATAATCAGGCTTTCCAATGGTATAAGATTCATTGTCAATAAACATTGTTACAAAGAAAGAGAAAAATCTACCAAATACAAACTTCAACACTTATTGTGGCTCAGTTGATGTGTTACTACAGTGCGAAAACAAGGCCAAATAAACTTTAAGGGGCAGCAAAAGAAAACATGGATGTCTTTGGATAAACCTTTAAATTTCTTAGAAAACCTCGCATTTATCAACAGTCAATCATACTGCACAAGAACAACTGTGTGAGTGTGTCACTGACCGGTGCTCATCATGGCTGGCTAGCGCTCGTCGGTACAGCACTTCCAGTCGGTCTAGTGGTAGGCTCTGCACTGCAGAGTGTCGCCGGCTGTCATATGGGTGGTCCTGAGAGGAGTGTCTCCTCCACAGAGGAGGCAGCAAAACCGTTCCTGAGAAACGCCGCCGCACCACCTGATGAGGAGCTGGAAGAGACTCCCGACGATGCTGGATCCCAAGGGCAGAAAAAGAGTGAAAGGAGTATAAAACTGCTGTCCAAAAATTCAACATCAACAATGCATTAGACACCGTAGCTGGATTTGATTTCTATTTTTTTGTATGCTGCAATTAAGCATCGTTCTGACAAAGCTCACAAACAATAAACACTTGTGAGAAAAGGTTAACAATTTCTTTGGAATTTCCATTAATCCGCCATTGATTTGGTCACAAATGTAGGAAAAAGTATGTTCACACAAATATAAGACAAACATCTTCAGGCTGGAACAGGATAGAACACTTGAACAGAAGTAAACAAAGGCACAGAAATTCTGCTTACTAAAAAGTCTTCTAAAAAAAAATTGCTTCTTTTGAACAATACCCAAACCATTTTTACAAGACAATACTAAAAGATGCTCTACTGAAAATCACAAAGTTGAAAAAGGCTTTGAGAGCTGTAGCTGTTCTGGCGCAAGTGGCCATTTGACAAACATCACACCAAAACCATGATCTGCACCTCTGAAAAAGGGAAAAAAAAAAAAAAAAAAGCAGCCTGATGGTAACAGCAAAATACCTGCAGAAATGTCAACAGCTTCAGCTAAAGGTTTTCTTTAATCATTATGTAAACCACTGCCGCTAGGCTAATTGGAAGGTTAATTGAATTTAGGATAACTGGTAGTACAAAATTCTGCCCAGGTGTCATTTACATTAACTACAATGTAAAATATTTTTTAGGAGTAATTAAATGAATCATTTGGTCTATTAAATAAAAAGATCTAGTTAATATGTGTGTGGCGGTGAGAGGAAGCTGCATGTGTTGTAAGAGTGCCTTGAGAAGTCCCTGGACTAGAAAGATGCTATATAAGCACGTTGTTGTTGTTGCTGAGAAAAGACAAAACAGGAAAGCAAAACAGTTTTATATAAAAGAAAAGGCGGAACACTTTGTTGTTGTTTTTTTTTTTTTTTTTACATACTCATCTTGAAGTAGTGTTTCCTTTAAGTCCCTTTTTCTTTTTCAGGGCTAAAACACATCAGGATGTGCTTTGACATGCTGAACATGTTACTCACATGATTGCGCATCGAAAATCATCCATTTCTGCAATGGGCAGCCTAGAGAAAACTTCTCCTCATTTTTCTCTTCTATACGACTAAAGCAACTGATGTGTTTGTGTTTTCTACCTTAAGGTTTTGTTTCTTGTGAGCAACCACTGCTCAGTTTATTACACCCATGCATCATGGAACATGCTGCAACCTTCTCTCCTCACCACGCAGCCTACTTTATTTCTGCCAAACCACGTATTTAGAACCAAGGCTGATATCTGTTTTTTGTTGTTTTTTTTTAAAATACTTTTCAAAGATTAGCTTTAGGTAGCTTTAAACAACATAGAAAGCATAATTGTTGCTGTAGTTTGACAGATGATGCAATAGTAAAAAGCACTATTTTTGCAGGAAGAAAGGAACTACAAACCAAGACCAAAACTTCATCCAAACTGTGCGGCATGCTGAAATGAATTTAAGTGAATGGCACTTTATCAGTTCCCCTGAAGGGAAGTTATAATGCTGCAGTATAAATTACTTGAAAATTATAATAAACAAAAAAAAAACAAATTAACTTAACGTGAGGTGAGAAACCTGGAAGGCAGGCAAAGAGGGAAAATGAGAAATGTTCTGGAGCAGTGCCACTTATGGTCCACCTGGGAAGTTTTTAGATTCAGTCTCAAAAAATGGTTAAAAGTAGGCTACTTGTAAAACCTTAGTCAAAAATAAATGGAAAATGCTCAAAAACACTCAGAGAGCTGCTTTTGGAAATACAGGCATTAAAAATGCACGAGTGGGCACTAGAGCAGACTGACTCACAAACTTGGTGTCTCTCTTTTACAAGACCTGATACCGTCCTTTGTTTTCCTGCAATACACAGTTATAAAGCGTCATAATTGAAGAGACAAAGAGCGCTGTCATGTCCCACCTATAGGCCTTCTTTCTTCACTCATGCTTCAGTCATGCTGCGTGCGTACTTGATGTTTATGCTACACTTTGACACACCATATCACCGCCGGTTGAACTTTCCTGATTCTTTGTTCTTAGTTCTTCTGCCTGTACTTCCTTTGCTCACCATGGCTTTGGGACATGCAGCACTCCCTGCCTCACCTACATACACATAAATACATATCTTCCATACAAAATATAGCATACATAGATATAAGCATATAAGATATAAGTTATATTGTCTGAAATTTGTCTCCCATCAGTGCTCCAAGCTCATCCATCCCACATACCAGGAATCTCACACTCTGCATGATGACCAAAGGGGTAAAAGTGGTTAAAGCCTCCTCCATTTTGCTCTCCATTTTCTCTTGCTCAACATCCTTGACCTCTCCTATTAAACTCATCCACATCTGAGGTCTTTCTCTGAACACAGCTGGCCTTTGGAAGCTCAGTCTGCTGTCTCCACATGCAAACTGCAAACAGTTTTCCACTGTCATGGACACTCATCATAAGCAGTGTTAAAAAGTGCTAGAATTACCAGCAAATCCTCCAAGCAGAAAAGCATTCATGGGAAATGCTGAAAATGGAATAAAATGGAAAAAAAGGCCAGAAAACAAAATAATAAAAAAAAGATACCAATTATTACATTGCAATAATGTTGGAGGGAGAACTGTGGTTTAATTTGCTAAGTCAGTGCCTGGATGCCTTGTAATTATTTCAGTTTATTCAAAACTGGCCTGCACTTAATCTAAAGGCTTCAAGCTCAGGAAGAAGTTGGATGATGCTGCCAGACAACGGCTAAAACCACACAAGTAAAACAGCAACAATGTCATTGAAAATGAATGAGGCTCCTAATATTTGTGGACATTAACAGCTTTCAGAGATGCTGGCGTGACTACAGCCTCTGTCTTGTTTGCTCTTTCACAGATGGATCTTGTTCACACAGTGCATGTCATTTGTACATCTCACAAGCATCTTTGCATCATTATCGCTTTGATTTGCATGCATCATAACAGCCAAGTACATTTTGTACCTTAAATACACTGAGCAAACAAAACATAAATGATTTAATATCCAGTCACATATGACATAGATAAACCTTGTCTGACACAAGCTCTGAAAAAACATTTAATCTTTTACATTAAAAACAAACTTCACTATCAACATGTGCTTATATGATTTTAATATTTCAGATAAGAATTGTTTATCTTTAACATGCTACATGCTGATGTTATTACTGTTATAAATACTGTAATAAATAACACACTGAATAAATAATGGATCTACATGTATTAGTCAAGGGGCATAGGGCATTTGCCTAATCTACCCTCAGGGTACTGCAGATGCATCACAAACTCCTCTCACATTTGACACAAAATAATTGGCTTGTTTGTCTTCTTGCTTCAGCATCAAATTTACTTTTTTGTGTCTGCGCTCTCTCTCCAAATCCATTTAATATCCCCTGATGCAGAGAAAATTGACAAGACAGGAGGGCAGAGAGACGTCTGGCTGAAAAACAACTATATGTCTGTGCCTTTATGTAAACGAAAAATAACTCAAAGGTATATCCCTATTAAACAGGTTAAATGACATTAAGGTAGCAAAAAAAAAAAAAAACGTCTGCACCCCCCAAAAAAAGCAAAGTGGTGGAACAGATGTGTTTATGCCTTTTGCAAGTTGACGATTAAGCAGAGCAGAGAAGAATTGCTGTGTAACAACCTGAAACTACCTCTGTACCTTTTGGCAGTTTCTCTGCCTTCTTGTAAATTGCGCTTTAGCTGAGTGACTTGATTTCAGTGAGAGATGATGGGTGTTGATCTGTCTCATTCATCTGACTGGTGTTGCCAAGCATCAAAAATGAAATGTGGCTGTCAGGTCTGTTGTCCATCTCAGACTACAACACAGACCCATCAAGTCAGGCTGCCTCTGGCTCCTCTCATTTGGATTTCTCTACCCATCACCTCAGTGTATTGTCTCCCACTCAATGCCAACAAACAGTTTCAACCTCAGTATTCGGATGACATGACACAAATGCATTGAAAGGTCACGCTGCACTCAAGTAGTTTGTGTGACATGCTGCCCAGCCTTGTTGGAAATGTTGTTTATACCCCATCCATAGATAATGGAGGCAATTTCTAGTGTTACATAAGACCAAAGAAACATAAATAAAATCTGTAAAAACACTTATATTCCATGACTCCACTTTTACATCATCTCCTCACAGCTGTCTAGTCACAGTGGCTCTGAGGTGAGAACTCTAAAAAGTTGATTGTGAGAAGATAAGGAACTTGTTGCCACAGCACCTTCAGCCTGATGTTGTAAAGCTGTGAGTGTGGAGGGGAGTGCCGGGCTCTGAAGCTGTACATCTACCTGACACTCGCATGGCGTGCTGCTGATGCTACATATTCAGTTCTGTTTGTCTCAAGTCTTCAACCTGAACCTGTCCCTGACCTTATTTCAACAAGACCTGTAACTCTGTTGTATAAATAAGGGAACTTGAGTTAAGATTGTGTTTGCTGGCAGCCATAACAATTCACTTTTCTTTCTCGCTCTCATAAAATGGGTCTGGTACCCCACCCATTCACAGCCATTAAGGCAAGAGTGGACTTTATGTGACAACTCAGAGGTCAATATTCAAAACAGAGACAGTATTTGAGACAACAAAGATGCTTCTTCTGCATCCACCGGTACTGTCGACCTGCAGTCAAAGTGTTATTCAGTCGCAACAGACTTATTATTCGCACTGAAGAGGAAAATTATTAAGATGGATGGCATGTCTATGTTAATCAAGTCGCATCTGAAAATTCGACATGGAAGAAAAACAGTTACATGAAAGTGGAAAGTTCAAACATTGAGCTCATACAGGATGGCTGACAAGAGAAGAAGCTTAATTACAAATGTGCCTTGGGTTGTGAGTATATTTAACTATAACATCCAGCTATTTTTGTTTATTCTTTGCTTTCTTTCTCGTGCTATTTCACAGAGGCATCAGTCTCCATCTAATTTAAGACAAATGGTATTTTAACATAAAACACATTGACAAGTGTTATTGATGTTTTGCAAAGTGCAGCGTATTCTCACAGAAAATTCACTTGCAGCGGCATGTGCAGCTGCTCCTGAGAAACTAGGTTACCCTGAGAAACCAGGTTACGCTCGCTGTCTGCACATGGAAGTGGTCAATGATCACAATTCTCTCTGAACTTTTCTGACAGCAAAGTGAAATAACAGGGTTTTTTTTTTAATCTCACCATGCAATGCATGTAGATTTAACAGTTAATGTTCAGCAGTCCTGTAGTTTTAGTAAGCATTTATATTATGTCAAACAGGAGGTTGTGTATTAAAATATAACATTTACTTTCATTGATCTAATCAGCAGCTGACATCTCCCATACAGGGTGTTATTTACATATTTACATAATCATGACAGTCAGAAACCCTTTTCCAGTTAGAGGAGCCAGACAGCCACAATGACACAAACTGAGTTCCTTGTTTGGTTTTAAACACGATAACCTACAAACATCCTGCATGGTTTGGGTTTGCATCCACACCTTCATGTGGTCTCACAGTGAACTACTTTCTGCAGTGAAGGAGGATTTTTTTATTAACTGATCAAAGATATGTGTCAAAAAGAAAACATGGCCAGTATTGAAGCAAAACTTATTTTCTCCATATTAACAATACTCTGTTATTTTTTTAATTTTATTTTATTTATTCATTTATTTATGTAATGTGTGTGTGTGTCGGGGGGGGGGCTGACAGCTGTATAGCATTTTCCTTTGACATCAACACAACATAATAGAACGTACAGCAGCACAGCAGCACCTCTTGGGTTTGCTTTAACACTTGCTTTGTTTCCTTTTAGGGGGCTATTTTCCCCTCTGTCCCTGCCACCAGTCAGAGGTAAAGCAAAAGCAGCTGTCTGTGTTATCACCTGGCCGATCTCCCATCATCCCATGCACAAGAAGTGAGAATGAGGTGGAGGCAGTAAAGCTTTTGATAAGAAGAGACGTGGGGTTCTCAGCAGGTTATGTCCTTGCACAGATTCTCCATTAATTTGAAAGTGCTCCACTATATCAATGCTCATGACTCACGCGCTCACCCAAAGTGCTTGTCATATGCTAACCTCAGCACGACACAGTGAGCCTCAAACACAACCAGCATCAGCTGCATCAAGTCACGGACTAAAGGCTCATCGCAGCTTGAATCAGCTATGATGAATGTGTTGTGTACAATACCACTGATACAAACGCAGAATCCTGCAGCAGTTTCCACTTTCCTTATCTGCCAGTAAAAGGCATTAAAAAAAAATGAAAAACATTCTTAAGCCTTGGTCCAAAAACAGAAGTTCCATGAAACAGTTCTCTTTAACAGTTACAACAACCATGTATAAACTATAATACTTGTCAAAAAGGTCTACTTTTGTGTAATCGTCATATCTTCACACAACAAGTCAGCATTTAATTTCTTAACTGCTCACAGAGAGGAAGTTTCACCAGGGACACATGAGCCAATATTCATACAACCCGACTGAAGTGACTTATGTCCAAAATTCTACATTGATGTGACTCGTCTGAGTTCTTTTACAAATTACATTTCCAATTAATCCAATCATTCATTCCAACAAATACTGATTTATTTCAGAGGGCTGTCAAGTTCATATGAAAGTCTGATGATAAACAATCTGGCTACTGATGTGAACGCAGCCTCAGCTTTTGCATGTCGTCTGTAAACTATGTGGTCTGTATGCGGAGCTTCACAGCTGGAGGGCAGAAAAAAAGGCATTTCAATGTGGTGTATACGAAACATTTGAGGAAACGGCATTAACATATCCTTTTAATCAATTCAGTATGTTTTGTTTTGTTTTTTTTATTTAGGGGAATTACATTGTGTACTATTGCCAAAACAGGTTGTAAGCAATCTGCTATTGTTTTTCTAGCAAATGTTGTTCCTAATTTTACTTCCATCGAGCCAGTTTGTTTTTATTTTTCATCTCTTGTTCAGGATTTGATCAGTTTCTTTGTTGAAACTGTTATACTGTTACAGTTTTATTTTTTTTTCTGCTTTAGTTTCATTGTTTTTTTAATGTGACAAGTACCTTCAAATGCTGCCAATAAAAAGCTCTTGTTGTCAAAAGTGGTCCTTGTAATTAAGCTCAGTCTTTTTTATTCGCAAATCTCATCTACAACGGTTCCAGCTTCTGCTGTGACCTTCATGCATCAACAGCTTTGTTTCCACTTGCCTCCACTTCAGCATAGCATGTACACAATCGTTTAGATCACATGCTGTACTGTCAAACATACACATGAGAAAACGCTAGTGGCTAGCTCAACATGTTAAAAGCAGATATAATCAGAGATTACATCAGAGAGCATTTCTCAGGGAACACTGATCCTTCATCCTGGCAGCAATGGAAGCAAGACCGCTCTTACTAAAACAACAACAAACACTAATCCATCATAATGGTGAGAGAGGCAAAGAGGCAAAATATGTGTGTGTATAATATGTGTGAATGAGTATCACAGCCAGGTGAAGCTTTTTCGTCTCGTGATGCAAAGCTAAAAACATGCATGCATGATGAGTGTGATTAGCATTGTTTTATAAATGTAGTCTCCAGTCAAACCTTTTATTTCTTATACCTCTGCAGGTGTGTGATTCATGACTGCCTCTGCAGGTGGGCAAGAAGTGAATGTTTGCTATACGAAATAATTAATAAGAGGAGATCAGATGTATACCATCTTGCAGTTTCATGCATTAAGGGCCGTTTACACAAAAAGGTAGAAATGCACATTTGTATTATTTTCTGGTATAAAAAGCAGTGCATACTTATGATTCTCAAAATCTATGGAAACAGTACAACCCTGATCTCCATTCCTATGTATGAATTGAAGCACACACACTCTTGTTTCAGAAATGTAAACATACAAAACAAAAATTGCGGACAGCTAAAGAAGCTAAACAACAGCTCAACAGCTAAAAAGAAATATAATTTTGTCAAACGTGAAGATGAGACATCTGTCAGTGATGTTGAGAAAATCTGTTTTATTTGTTAGTCTTGGTTCCAGATTCACAAACAGAAAATAAACTGCCGAAAGAAATGATTAAATAGTTTCATAGTTAAGATGCCAAAAAGCTCATCAGTTAAAGCCAACATTTCCATGGTAGCTTTTTATGCAACTGATAAAAGGAAAATTAGTACACGAGTCAATACATCTTTGTAGTTTTTGTACAAATTTGCACTTTGTACAAATGTGGCATATCACAATATTATTGGTGTTGTTTGTTTGTTTTAAAGACTTTGGAAACCTTAAATGAGTTGTATCATCTAACACCAGAAAGTGAGAAATATTTCAAAATCGTTGCTCTGCTCTTAAAATCGAAATAGTGATATTTTCCAACAAGGGAATTTTAGAGCATGAACATTACACAAGACTTTTTATAGCACCTACAATTGTTTATTCGTCTATTTTCTTTATCCGCTTCATCCTTTACAGCCAGCCTATGTCAGCACACATCATGTGAGATATCCTGGACAGGCTGCCGTTCAATCACCGGGTCTTACAGAGACGAACAAGACAAACAACCAACACTAACACCCAAATGGTCAAGTTAGAATGTTTCTGAACGTGAGAGGAAAGAAAAGCACCCTGGTAAAACAGATGCAAATGAAAAATGTTTCTCTTTCTTGACACATTTGGAGAGTAAAATTTGATCACCTTTGAGTCAGAGAACTGATAAAATAATAAATGTAATATTCTAAAAGTGCTGCCCTAAAAATCGCTTTCTTTGCCAGACTCTGATCACATGCTGCTGACAGCACTTGTATTCGTTTCAGACAGCATTCAGAAAATACTAATACAGCCATGTTATGTCCAGATGGCACTGAAACGTTAATGACCTCAGTAGTTATGCAACGTATCACTGACACATAACAGCACAACATTCCACCAGAGCACTCATCCAGGAACGGGGTAAACTGGGTGATGGCAGGGAACTGGAATGACAACCAAGTCGAGGAAATGCTCACTGCTCGTCTCGAAGATGAAATTTTTCTGCAAATTAGGGGCACGACATGGAATGCGGCCACCTATGATGGAACTGTCAAAACTCTTCATGGAAAAAGGCGTCCACAGAAGCAAACTACAAGTGATTACCGAAGGGAAATTCCTTTGAAAAAAAGGAAAAGAAGCGGTGTGTGAAAGATCTAGACATATACAGAAGATAAAACAAGTATTAAACACATCACCATGTTTCCTCGTGAGTATATTTCTAAAGGTGCTATTAACGTGAAACTTTCACCACATGTTGGTTAAACCCATTGATGGTAGGTCAAACCATAGCTGTCTATAAATTAAGTTATGTGTACTACTTTGTACAAAAGCTGCTGCTGGAGATGACATCTTCAGGCTAGCTTCTGTGTAGAGAAACCAGATGCAAGCGTTGCTCAGGTTCAGTAGGCCTCTTTACTTTGTTACACGCATTTTCAAATGAATTCAGCTTGGGTGAATTACTGGGCCATCCAAGGAGCTGCTTTATTTTCTTGCTCTGAAACCATTTGAGAGTTTCCTTGGCTGTGTTGGGATCATTGTCTTGCTGAAATGTACACCCACAATTCACCTTCATCAACCTGGTAGATGGCACAACATTTTTTATCAAGTCCATTTTTTCGTAGGTCATTTTTCTATTCAATTTTCCTTCAATTATATGAAGCTTGCCAGTACCGTATTCTGAAAGACAAATCATACCATACTGTTGGTATGGCGATTTTGGGGTGATGTGCAGGGCCATTTTTCCTCCAAACATGGTGTGTATTATGGCCTCCAGCGAGTCCAGTTCTGGTCTCATCTGACCAGACTACGTTCTCCCAGTACTTCACATGCTTATCCAAATGTTGTGCAGCAAGCTTTAAACAAGCATCATGCTTTTTCATCAGTAATGGACTCCTGTGTTGTGAGCGTGCATGCAAACAATGACAGTTAAGTCAACTGCTTAGTCTATTTTCATTTAAACAATTGAACTTTCTAATTCCAGGTCTTTCTGAAACTCTACACAAGTACTAGACTCTTAGACAATTTTTCTGATGATTCTTTCCACTCCTAAGTCAGAAATATTGAAAGGAGCACCTGATTGTGGCCAGTTTATAGTGAAATTATGTTTTCTCCACTTCTCGATTATGGCTCCAGCAGTGTAAGGAAGTAAGCTAATAAATATTCATTTATAGAGCACCTTTCCCAGACAGTAGCCACAAAGTGTTTTACAATAAAATACAACAGTAGATAAAGAGCAATTAGGAGCAATTAAAACAAATTAAAACAACTTTTAATAGCCTGAGAGAATAAAAAAAATTCAGTTGTTGTTTTTAAGTGTCCTATGAAACTTACAAAAGGAGAGAGTGGCAGAAAGTTCCAGAATCTAGGTACTGCTGCACCAAAAGCTGGACCATCACATGTTTTAAAATGAGAACGAGGCACTACCAGCAATATCTGCTCAGTCCTCTTCAGAATATTCAGAATTTAGAAGAAGAAATTCTTCAGAAGAAATCCTTATCTACCTAGTGCTATAAAGTATGAAACAATAAGGTTGTGCAGGTCTTGAAAGAGCTTATTGCTTTTATGAATCGTGAGCTGTTTCTTGTGTCACACCTTGGTAATGAGATATCCGACCACCAGTCGGAATTGAACTATATTCATTTGCATTGACAAAGGACAGGATTGCTTTCTAATTACTGATTGATTTCAGCTCATTTCTTGGCTTTCCATGCCTTTTTGCACCTTCCTTTTCTCATTGGTTCAATACTTTTTCCCCTGTCCTTCTCACTTTATTACACATAACTTAATCTATGGTTGGATTTCTTTAGATGTGGGGATTGCATGGGTTGTTACTAACATCTGGTGAAAGACTGATGTCAATGGCCGCTTTAAAAAATAGGTTTACTAAGAAAAAATGATAACGTGCTCAATACTTATTTTACCTGATGCAATATGTTTTAGTTCTAAAGCAACAGCTGGTTAGCGCATCTTGCAGCTCTTGTGTGCAGTTTGGAAGTGGAATAGAAAGATACAGGTGACAGAAGCAGTATCGCCTTCAACTGAAGGAGATGTGAGACCTTCTGAAGAAATCTGTTTAGTAAAGGATGGTAATGATGGCTGGAGTTATTTAAAAGGTCTGTCTGAACGTCTGTCTTATTTTCCCTCTCCTGCTGTTTTGTATACTGATTTCTGTGTGAACATGTTGCTCATTTTAGAAAAAATAAATTAAAAAAAAGAAACTTATTTCAAGCCAGCTCCAAGTTCCACCCTGCAGATTATCTTCAGGGTGGGATCCTCTGGCACTTTATTAACTGTGAACAATGCCCTGAAGTAAAGATAAATGTTTTATGACTCCAACGAAATCCAAGCCCAAACCAGTCATCACTGGACAGGAAGATATCTCAGGCAAAAGCAGAGTCAGACTGGGCCTTTAATGTTATATACAACTTATCACAACTACAGACTTGAAAAAGCAGGAAGAAAGGGCATGTGTGCTGTGTGTGCATAAGCAGGGAAGCTATTCTTGTTGTTTACCTCAATCCTAGACATTGATGTTGGTTTGATGTTGCAACAGCAAGACAGCACCTGAAAAGAAAAATGACAGAACAGAGAGAGAGGGCAGATTAGTTTCTAATGAGAACTGGTAACAAATGATAAATACAATGTAAAACACAATTACCGTGAACCTTTATGTTTTATTCATTGTTTATCTTTAAATAATTGCAAGCAAACAACATGAGCAATACTGCAGATGGGACCACGGGCTCTTCATAAATGTCAAGTTGTGACAGTTTTACTGTCTGACACGCCTGTGCATGATAAAAAGTTATGGGGACAAAGTCAAAAAGGGAACTCCTGTCTTTAATCCAGCCAAAAAATACAAAACAAAAAATAGGGAATCAAACAATCAAAAGTCACCATGATTGATTGATAGATATCTTTATTTCGAACACAATCGCATGAAATCCAAATACAGCAAACTAGAAAGAGTAACAAAGTCAAAATGAAAATGAATCTACAACTAATGCTGACACTAATTATATATTCAATGACACACCAGGGCTGTATTTACTGGAAGGCTGGCCTAGGCCACAAACTGGGAAATAAATGGGAATCTTACAAGAAACACTACTGTATTTAACATGTCAAAAAGAATCTAAAGCCAACTTAAAAAAAGAAACATTTCAAATTAAACAAGAATGAATGACATAACAATTAATTTAAATAAAATTATGAAGCAGGTAAAAATAAAATAAAAGTAACCCCCCCACCCCCCACCCTCAAGAGATGGTTTCTCCCTTTTCCTGTGTTTAGCATTTAAAAGAGGGTAAGCCATTTCTGGATGATGTTGCTTCAAAAACTCCAGCAGCAACTGGTGAAACTGAGCAAGTGGATCAAACCTCCTTCACCCAGAAATCTGTGGGCAACAATCTTTCAGTCCACAGCATCTAATGTTTTGTTGTCAGACCTGATGCACAGTTTCATGGACGTTAATGACAGTTTAGCCAAAATCAAAAAAGAAAACATGGCACATGGTTCGTAACTGCCTCTGTTCTTTTCATGCATGACAGCACTTCCAATAATAAACACAGCGTTGTGGGGAGAGAGTGATGCAAGTGTAGGTAAACTGTCAAATTTCCTGATTCTGACTGATATAGATACGCATTGTTCTAACTGTATCGCTGAAAGATTAACAATGAAAAGATTCATACTCTTGTTATGAGTATTCTGCAACTCTGCAAAAGTGCTACTTTAATTAGGGAAAGTTACAATTTCTTCAAAGAAATTGAATGTCCACCTTTATTTTCTGTTGTGTTTAGCACTCATAAGGTTATTGCACTCATCTGTTCAGCTCTGACTTTTTCTTTTCTTTTTTTTTGTCACAGACTGCAGTCGCTCAGGGGGACAGGATGTGGAGAGCTGAGACAGAGATTTGCGTATGAGTAGTCAGTTTGATCTGTTGCAATTCCTGCTGGAATCAAAGAAGATCATGGATTATTAAACTTTCCTTTAAGCCATAACATCCAATTTAGTCTGCCACTACACTAGGCTTTGGAAAAGAAAAAAAACAAAAAAAACAAAATGAAAACTTCCACAACAAAGGATCAACTTATGCTCAGTATCCAACACTGCAAGGCTTTCAGACAAATAACACTAGAGGATTCTGGATGATACAGAAAAAAAAAAAAAAATCACTTCTAAATTCTATAGAACAGGAAATTATTTTTTGCCTTTTATCTGTTCTCACTGAAACAGGCTGTTATATCTCTGGAGTTCTTTCCCTATTTTCCTAAATCCTTCTCTACTGCCAAAAAAATAAATAAAAATAAAAGCAAACAATTCACTGTTGATTCTGACAGCGGCACAAGACCTCCATTAAGTTAAATTAAGAAGATCTGCAGTCTCCATCTTGAAATAAACTCATTGAGAATGAATGCTTACTTGAGACCTTACATTTTTGTGAAATATAAATATAATGTGATAAGTAAGAAAAAGAAAGCAAAATAAGTACATTTGTTGCAATTTTTATTTAAATGCGTTAATCGGTTTTAAGGAGCGGTCAATAAAGCAATAAATATATAAATTACTATATTGCTATTAATGTTTAATTATGACCACTGAAACACTGATGCCTTTAATGTGTATGTGCCCATTCATAAATATGACACTGAAGAAGAAATATGTGCAAATGTGGAATATGGCGATATCCATTCACTACGTGAGAAAACCCTCTGTGCAATATACTACTGTGATGAATTTGTGTTATTTAAAAAAAAAAAAAAAAAGAACATTCTCCTCCAGTGCCTGTGTTTAGAGGGGTAAACCACAGGAGTTTCACCTCTGTGTAACTACTCTGTTTCAGAAAAAATTCTCAATCATTCATTCTTTTTACTTTCACTTTACTGTATGTTTTTCTCAGTTGCACTTTGATTGGCGTTAGGCAAAAGTCATGAAACTGAGGTTATTTATATGTAACTAGCTCCATTCACTATTTTGTTCTCATTAGTGAGGTTGATCAGTGTTTTTTTACATCTATATTAGGCAAAGGAGAAGGGTGGAATGCCCTCTCTGAGTTGGGAGTGAGGTTCCACCTCAGGTGGAGGAGATTGTTGTTAATGGATGAGGGAAAAATGGAGCAGGAGATCACCACTCTGTCGCAGTCTGCTGCGGTGAAGAGAGAGCCGAGCCAATAGGAGAGGCTCTCCTGTTTATTGGTCAAACTTGATATGGTTACTAATGTGGTTAGTGACCAAAATAAGCGTCCTCTGCAGGGTGGCTGGACCCTCCCTTACAGACAGGGTAAAACATTCAGTCAGTCTCAGAGTAAAGTCACTCCTTCTCCACATCGAGAGGAGCCAGTCGAGGCGGTTCAGGCACCTGGTTAGGATGGCTCCTGGACGCCTCCTGGGAGGGGTGTTTTTGGCACGTCAAACTGGGAGAAACCATAGGGTGAACCCAGGACAAGCTGGAGAGGTAACATCTGTGTTGAAAAACACCTCTCTAGGGGCTCAGTCAGCCTGTTGTTCTATGTGTCGGCGTAACAGTAGATTTCAGATCATCTGCTTGACCGTTGGTATTTTTACTGTCAGTGTAGAGAACTTAAGAAGCACTTATATTTCAACAAAGTCAAAGAACTTTTCCCATTAACTTGTTCTCTCCTACTGTATCAAAGCTAACAGATATCAGGCATCACGCTTGTGTGTGTATATATATATCTATATATATCTTCTTGTTTCTATTTTATGTTCAGGTTTATTACTTCTCTCTTCTTTTTTTTTCTTTCAGTAAAAGTAGTAAAAATATTTTTGCTATGTTCAGCCTTTAATGTATTCTATAAATCATGCATGTTGCTGCTTCTTCAACCAAACATGCATGTCTCCATGGACAGGCAGCTTGTGCTGCTCTTGCAGCCACACAGTAAACAGGACCAGCAGCTCACATTCTGGAGGCACATGTTCAAAGGTGCGGGGATTTCACAGATTTGAGATATAATTCACCCATTTTATCAAAGGAACTCTGAAATAATGTTGCAACACACAGCAAAGTGACAAAGAAGTATCATATGTCACAAAGTGAGCTTAGCCCAAAATATCCAAACAGGATGAGCGCTACACGGTTAGCATGATAACTGCATCTAAATGGAAAAAGACACAAACACTGGTCAGGGCCTCGGTTCCCTTAACCTCTGTCGAATTTGGATTCTCCTCTACCTTCCTGAAAGTGTTGCAAAATAATGAGATTCAGATAAATATCCAAATTTTAACATCACCAAGAAAAAAGCATGGCCTTGTGGTTTATTTTAACTGTTTTCAGATGCACACAATAAATGACTATAGGACGTACTCCATAAAGAGAGGCTGAAATGTGATGGGAGCAAAAGCACTGCAGCAAACAATGATGATTAAATCCCATTATACTAAATAAGAGTCAGCCCTCACCTGGAAGGGCCATTAGAGTAGCACTTTCTTCTTTTAGCATTCCCATTTCAGTACTTTCTTTTTTTACTTGTTTAACAGAAATTCTCTCTCACGTCAGTTTGCATTCACTGACAACTAAACATACTGAATTAACCACGAGTCTCTGTTGTCAGTGATGTGGAGAAGAACCCACACATTTATAGTTCCTGCACACACAAATCTAAGAGTTAGTGAAGAAAAAAAAGCATAATGATAAACATGTGAACAAAACACCCACCCTGTCATATGCAAGTTTACATTTAGGTTCATGTATTCAGATAAGAAGCCTTTGGTTATTGGTCAATACAGAGTGCCAATCCAATAATAGTATTGATTTTTTTTTTCTTTTTAATATTTTTGATAGCCTAAGGGCGCCGGTCCCTAGCACGCATAAATGCAGAGGGTTGTCTTATTATCAAATGAAGAATATGTATTAACTAAAGAAATAAAAGGAATTATAGGGCAGCAACAAATATGGTGAATAAAAAGGCATTTGTATTTTGGCATTTGAACACATCTGCAAATGTCCAATGTTCTTTTCAGCTTGAATAAAGTTATTTTGTCAGTCTCATAGCATTTGGAAAGAGCAGTTTCAGAGAAGCACTTTCAGATGTTCAGCTGAGCAGCAAAATCTTTTGACATTTTGAACAACTAACATTCGCTGGTCATTAAGGACTATGTATTCTACAGTTCTGTTCACCATGTTTGAGACTTTCTGGCTTTTTTAGAGGGGTTTAGAGGGGTGATTTTTTTCATTTCAAACTCCCTTTCACTTAATAAATGTCTCCCAAAAAATTATCTTGTGTAACTTTTTAGCAACATTCATGCCACCTCTGGAAACCACAGTCTTGCGTAAGAGGCACGTCACAGTTTTTACAGATGGGATTTTCCAGCTCAACTCTATGGATAGCGAGCTCAGTCCAACAAATCACGAGCCAAGCTGCTTCTCTACCTGCAGGCTCAAAACAGAAAGTTGAAAGACAGCAATGCTTAACTTTCTGTGCTGGCTTTTAGAGAAATAAAGAAGAACTGGAATGATGCTTATAAAATTTATATGGTATCAGATGGTGCATGGATGCAAATACTCATAGAGCCCAGCATCCAATACTCTGCTAGTATTTTCAATATTCTGGTGTCAAGTACGGATCCACTGTTAGCTTTATAAGACATTTGTGTTCAAATTTCAAAATCCTTTGTACTGATGGATCAAATGTAAGGGCTTATTATCCATTCAAGCTGCATTGTAGCTGTACATTATATGTAAATCATATAACATCTGTTATTTTCATAAAGGGGAGAAATTAAAATAGTGTTTGCTACTCGGTGCAAAGTTAAAATGTGAGCTGTAAAAAAAAAATATATAGAAAAAAGATCCATTACTGAAATGTCATTCTTATGTAATTATACAGCTTTGACATGGAAAAAAGGCTCACTTCCACCACAGTATATAGCATGAATTCTTTCCTCCTAATTTGATTTTTTGAGATTCTATGTAGGGCTTCATTCCTTTTGTTTCCAAGGAAAAAAAAAAAAAAAAAAACGTCTTTGTGGCCTGAAAACCAGCTGCCCTTGTAACACTGCACTGTGGTCTACAAGAGCATATTTGATCTCAGCTCTTTCCAATTTGAAGATGCTCTCTGGCAGTGTGACTCAAAATACAGAAAGTTCACTCTGACATTTGGATCTGGTTGTTTTTGAAGCCATCTCTTCCCGAAATAATGACAACCTGCATATTCTCTGACAGGAGCTGACGCATACTGGGGTTCTAAAGATGAAGTGTTCCATCAAAGGCAAAACCTATTTATTAGTGAAGGTATTTTTACCCCTCAGGTGTCACTATTAACTGTATTAATGACTGCTTCACTTTTAAGTTGTAAGAGGAGTGTTGCTCGGTGACAATGCTATTAGTTTATTTTTATTTTTTATTTTTTTATGTGTGCTCCAACAGGGGACAACATGAGGCGATAATTGGCTGGCCATCAGATCTCAACGACCTTCAACTTGGTGCTGTATAAGAAAGGTTAACGTAGATAAACATACAGGAAAATGCTCAAATTAGTTGTTACACAAATACACAGAACAACCAGAACACTACCTGAGTATTGTGCAGGTTTCTGCTGAAAGAGCAAATCTCCCACAAGCTCGACAGGACTGAAATATGAGGAGCTTGGAGGCTGGATTGGAAGGCTGTTTGCTGATGAATGGTTCACATTTGAAACTTGAGACTGGCAGCATGCTCCATTTCACAATGCAACCAACCTCAGTCATTCACGTGTATGACAAGTCAAACCTTCCGCCCTGGTACAACGGACTAATGATTAACCATCCGAGGAGCGGCATCTTTCTTGAGTTTTCCAATCAGTCGACATAAAGTGAAGGAGTCTTGTCTTGATGTCTCGATGACGCACATCAGATAGCATTTGTGCTCATTAAAATCTAAGCAGATAAGACCTGCAAGGAGTATGAACTACACCCAAGAGCTTAAATGCAGGACCACAAATGCACTGTGGGAAAATGTGACTCACAAACCCTAACACATACACCATCCATACACGTACACCTCTATGAATCATTACTACTGTTATAGATATGGAACATTGTCTGGAGGTGACAGTTGCAGCTTCGGACAAAGTATGAAGCAGATAAGTTTGCACTCAAAGCTGGGCAGGAGTTTGTGGGGAGGGGGGCATGAAAGCTGGAGGACATTTTAAGAACTTCACCATGATCATTCAATGAATATTAGGAAGAAAACAGCAGTAGTGGAAAAAAAAATATTCAATGTTAATCAGGAATCAAACAGAAGTACAAAACTGAGATACCAACACTTCTGCATTTACAGTTTCTAAAACTCATCCATCCATCTGTTCTCTGTACCCACTTCCTCCTAATCAGTGTCAAAGGGGTCTGCCCAGGCATTCCCACAGTTGTCTTTGGGTGAAAAACAGGTGTACAGGACAGGTCACCCGTCCATCACTGGAATTTTTAAATACACTCTATCTACAAAAACTGTCTGGCAGAGCAACTGGTTACTTTTCAGATTAAGATTTTGGCATTCAAAATAAATGAAATACCATGAATAATAAAGCTGACAGGCTTGTTTGATTGTTCAAATTTTAATTTGAAACTGCACTTAATAATAAAGCTTTAATTTCACCCCAAGAGATGTGAAAAACCCTGTAAAGTGACTTCACATGCAGCTGTATGTATATACAAGCAATACAAGTACAGAGAAAGCTGTGATCAACACACCAAACACCAAACCGAAAAGCTCATGCAAATTATTTGATTTCTGTGACTGCATAGATTTTTTTTTTTTTTTTTTTTGCCAAGTTACTTGTGACTCATATGGAGAGAGACAAGGACAGATTTAGGCATGCCTCTGCAAATGTTTGCAGCTCAAACAGCATCAGTGATGGTGATGAATGAGGCTGAGCACTGGAGCAGGTCGCCATCTAATGGACACTGAGAGGACGGTCAGACCAGTTTATCTGTGTCAAACTGATACCAAGGAGCTCCCAAAGTTTCCCACAGCAGAAAAACTGGTCTGACTCAGAGTCTTAGAAAGGAGCAGACACAGCTCAGTCCTCTGTCAAAGCTCTTACAGCTGTCATTTTTTTAATCACAGCACACCTCATTAGTGAAAATGTGTGTACTGACTGATGCATGAATTTACAGACAGATGTAGTACGGCTTTCCTGTTGACTTTCAGGAGGATGTGTTTGTCTGAAAGAAAGTGAATGAAAAAGACCAAAAGACAAACAACTGATCATTGACTGGACGGAGGAAGAAAGAAAGAAAGAACTTGGTCAGTCAGTGTGTGTGTGTGTGTGTGTGTGTGTGTGTGTGTGTGTGTGCGCGTCGGAGTTTCTGTCTTGCTGGGCTCCCT
>JBAMYA010047225.1:0-10531 GCA_037176975.1 Arrhamphus sclerolepis | reverse complement strand
GTCAAGCTCTGGGTTTCTTAAGCGCCTAGAGATGACTTGTCGTAAATAGGCGCTATATAAATAAATTGAATTGAATTCAATTGAATAGTACAGTAAGGAACTTTCTTCAGCATACAGTTGATCCATTTGAAGGTGATAGAAATGGTAAAGATTTGTTCTGCAAATTAATGCATTTTCTTGACTAAGACTATGCTGAAGTCCTGTTCTTCTGTAGCACAAGGACAAACATCAATTAAAAACAAAGTCAAAACCATAGAAATAAAAATTAACTACCCAGAGGGTAAATGTATGCAGTTTTGTCGTTGCGAGCCATATGAAATATTGGTGAACTTTGTGAAAATACAGCATTATAAATAATCTGAAATTCATTTTTGCTATGTTCTTTTATGAAAATACAAGTAATAATAAAATAATTAAATGTGAAATGTACAGTTTGTGACTCAATATTTCTGAACTTCTGAATAACATTCTGCTTATTTGGTTCAATATAAAAAGCTGCAGCTATTGTATTATCTTAAACAGTACAATAAAATGAAATCTGATCTACAGATACAGCAAAACGTATTTTTTTCTTGTATCACAGGTTGCTTCATTTATGTTTTGCCTGCTCTGATCTTGCCTAAAATGTGAACTTTTCTTTACACATCAGAACCTTGTTGCATTAGCAAAGATACAACAAATTTGTATTTGTTTCAAAAATACTATGGATTATTTGTGTCCAAATCTTGCACTAAGCAGAAAGCCTTGATGGTCAGCACATAAATGAAGCTATGCCAAAACCATGGGTACTGCCTAAAGCAAAGCCCATGTTGTCCTGATATTCTCGACACACCTGGACTTTAAGCAGTGGTAGTTTCAGCTGATGCACGTGCAGTTTAACTGTAGCATGAAGAAATTCAGTTGAAGGTTGTGGAACAGTACTGGCTCTGTGGCAAAGGCAAGAATTGTATATTTATACAAAAAAAAAAGTAATTAATGAAAAATAAAAATCATTTCACTCCTCGATGCTGTGAACTGATGTAAGAGAAGAATTCTGTCTGTACAGTGTTTAAACTCCTCTGTGCAGCACCTTCTGCATCTGGAAGGAAGTCCCTCCAGAAAGGAATAACTACTTCCTCAGCACATCTTCTGCTGCTGCCGACTGGGGACACGTGGAGAGTGAACAGAACGCCAAGCAGGTCAGAACTGAGGGTTAAAGGAGACCAGCAGAAGGAGCCGGAAACTCTCTGGGTGGGCATGAATTTGATCCACAACACCATATGAATTAAAACTGTATTTTTAAATCTTAATGAATGTGATTTCATAAATAGAGAATTGTAAACGTATAATCCCCCTGCCCTCCAAATAAATAAATAAATAAACAAATAAAAGTTTTCTCATATTACAGACAGTTTTTCTCCAAAGATATCTGTAATTTACTCAGTGACTGTTCTCTGGTCCCAGCATTTCTGGAATTCAGAAAGTATTATGTCCTTGTTCATGTAACCATTGCTTTGTGCTCCATGGCTTCAGAAGAAGTTTGACATCTTTGTTGAAAGTATGAAATAGAAATTTATGTAATAAAATTGCATTTTAGCCCTACAGGAAAAGAGTAAACATAATTTATAATATATCTAAAATCCTTCCAATTAAAAAAAAAAGACATTTCATAATAAATAATTATTACAAAACAAAACAAAGGAACAAAACTGATGACAAATGGCAAATCAAACTATTTACTGCACTTAAATTAACAACACGGAACTACAAAACATAAAAGAATCAACAGAAGTTGTGCAAAATTCAAACTAAAGTTATCGCATCATCATTTCATATGTCTAACAATGAGTCAGTTTATTGGTTACTAAAATAAGGTTTTTTAATTTTTAAAAAGAGATTGCTCCAATAAAAGGCCTGGGCAGATTGGCATTCAGGCATGTTGTCTTTGAACCCCTGATTACTGTTCCAGAAAATTATGAATAACATTGATGAGCAAAAGTTGTTCGCCAACACCAAAAACCCCAGTGTTGCTGGGTTTAATAAATGTTGCAATTAAACAAATCCAGTTAAGAAATTAACCTTGCATTCTCTAGAAAATCAGAGGCACATTCAAAATAGCAGTTGATAACAACAAAAAACCACCCAGAGTGCAACTGACCTCCCACCAACCCAAGAAAATGTTTTATAACTATTCAGTTCTTGTATTGCCATTAACATTGGTGTAACTCATTACGTATTACTGTTTTTTTGTTTTTTTTTTAAATAAAAATAGGCTGTAATGTCCTTCAAAAATGCACAGTCAGCCAGAGCAACGGAGAGCAAGTTAGCTTGGAAGATGGACGAAGGAGCGCTCAGCTTTACTGGTTTCAAATACTGCTTTGATTTTATACAGATCAACTTTTTTTTTTTTTTCTTATGGTCCCCAGGACATCTTCTAAGCATCTGGACTACAAAACAAACAAAAAAAGAGTTTTCTCAAGATGACGGTTGATTGGATTAAAGGCAAAGCTTCTGCGGCATGCAGACACATCAGAGGGAAACATAATTATGATGTTACTAAGTGATGACTACTGCTACTGATAATGGATAGAACATTGTAAATGTTTTAAAGTGCACCAGCCTGCTGATGAGGAGAAAGATGCTAAAAAGTCTGTGATGGACTGGTGGCAACCTGTATCCCAATTTTCACACAAAGGTTGCTGGGAAAGGCTCCAGGGATCCCTGTGACCCTGATGTGGACTAAAGCAATGGATTGATTTTTTTTCTGAACAAAAAAAACAAACAAAAATTAAAACAAAACAAAACAAAAGTTCAAATGGATGGTAATGATAAAGTACATACATTAAAAAATTTAGCTGTCTTTACTCAAATAACCTACAGTATATGATGCTTAATCTAAATTTCCTCGCCAGGACTGGAGAAAGCTGTTGCAGCCATCTTATGATCAGTGGCTCCTGAATTATTTGTACTAATTTTGAAAAAGAGATTGAGGTGCTTAACAGAAGCTTGCTCAAAACAAGGTTGTGCACTTTAAATTCAATTACATTAACCTATCACTCAATCAATGCATGTATAAGGATTTCTTCTTCTCACTGGCAGGCCACTTTGAGGAGGATCATACCAGTTCAAATCAGTTTTGCAGGATTGTAAAAATCCCACAGGGAAACCTAAGTTTTAATGTAATTTATTTTTTCTTTGCATATTCATCTTTTGGCATGATGGCCCTGCCTTACTCCCAAAGAACCATCTGGTCATTCTATATGGGTGGTGGAGGGTAGCAAAAGAGTGCGCAAAATGTAATCTCAGTGGGCCTCATATGGACTTTGAATCGCCACGAATGTCTTTCCTTTTTCGCATTTAATCCAACTGAAGCAGGGTTTAAGCAGCTCTTAAAAAAAAAACTATGGTCCATAGGCACGAAACCCAGCAGCTGCAAATGAGTTTCAGTCTGGCACAGAGACCCTTAATGATGCCCATCTAATAACTATGGCCCTGAGCACGGGGGCAAGATGATGATTTTAATGAAAACTATAAAAACTGAATAATTCATTTGACAATTATCTGTAAATTATTTTCTGGAGCATTTGAGTGCAAGTTGAACCACATTTTAACTATGAGGGCACAGATCCATAGTGAAGGCAGCGGTCAACTGAAACATAACCACATGGTTTCCAGTTGTGTCAGAGGTTCTGCAGTGACATTTTCAGGATTCTGCATTGTCCTTTCATACTTTTACTTTTCTTTTGTTTTTTTTTTGTTTTTTTTTACAATACGTCCGTTGTCAGACATCGCCATGATTCTCAGCCTGCTTAGCTTTCTTTGCGGCTCGAGCTTTGGAGTCTTTGTTTTAAAGATGCGTTCCATGTCCCGTTGTCAAGTATGAAGGGAGTCAGTGGTAGGAGACCAACAGAAAACAACATCACTTCCGTGCTTTTGAACCAAATCAACAAGCAGGAAGAGATTTGAAGAGGTACAATCATCTGTGACAAGTGGGACAGCTAGGTCTTGAGCGAGACGACTCTCAACTGGCTCTGAAGGGTTGCAAGCAGGAGTAAGGGAGGTAAAGACACTGGAAGTGTTAGGAAGGAGAGAGAGTGCTTGAATATAATGTAGTAAGCAGTGTGCAAATTAGTCTGGACGGCTTCAGAGATACAAGTCAGGTGCCGAGTTCTTTGTTTGCTACTTGCTCACATTGCTTGTAGGAAACAGGGTGACTAGTCAAAATTTGCAGCTTGTGCCAAGCCCCCTCTGTCCTACTTGTTTGTCCCAGATCTGCTGATGCAGTCCTCTCCCTATCTCCATTTTTTTTTTCTCCAGCTGTGGGCATTTATTATTCAAACCATTCCTTTTGAATTCCCCCTCTTACGTGCTTAGCATAAAGATTAGCAATGCAGCACTTGCTATGTTTTCAAAGCAATATTCAAATGTCTTTGTAAGAAAAAAATAGGATAAACAAGGTTGTGGTTTTTTTTGTTTTTTTTTCTCCATTTGGCAGGACAGTATTCCAGTTTAATGCTTCTTTCGTGGCTGGTGGTTTCACTCACCACAGCCCTACATGTTCAGGGCTGAGTGAATCTTGGCCTGCCTCAGGATGTAAGAGCCACTCTCAGAGGAAAAACAGATGGAAAGCCAACTGGATCCTTGATGTATCATGGGATAGTTTAACAATGATCCTGGTTTAAAGTTTTATCACTAAAGTATCTTCCAAAGTTGCGGTTCAGCCAGGCCGATACCAGCCATTTTAACTTACAGCGATCGGTCATAAAATGTGTAATAACTTAAGTCATTAAGTCTTCTTCCATTGTTTGAAATTTCGGCTCAGACAGCGCTGTCCACCCCTCAAGCCCCTGACGTCAATCTACTACTTGGAGCTGTACTGATGCTGAACATAGAGAACATCAAATCATGAAGCTAGTAGGGTTTTCTGAGGGGATTCTCATAAGTTCATTAAAAATTTTATCTGAAGATGTTTTCAGTGAAGTGATTAGGGTTCTTGAAGACCTTGGAGTTAGCATGAAGCATCCCACAGGTTGATATCTCATCCTCCTTATAATTAATTACTCTCCCATGACACCCGGCATCAGATACTGCTCAGATATCCTAAGACACATTATGCAACAATTACACAGAGAATTGCACTACGTGAGGATGAATTATTAACCTGATAAACACTCAGTATTTTTCAGGGCATGCAAAGGAAACTCAGTCCACTTATTTTCTTTTGAACAGCTTCAGAAGGGAATTTAGCCATTTCTTATTTAAATAAAATATTGTCATCTGCCTTCTTAATGCAGCTAACATTTTAATCCTTTTAAAAGTCACCACTCACTACGTCGCCTTGTCAGTCTCAACATGTCTTTGCTGCTACTGCACTAAGACTGGACTGAATTTATTAGCCTAGGGTGGGATCATGGTTAATTTGAATTGTCCTGAAGTCTTGTAGGAATGACAATACCAACAGCTTTGCCTCTCACAGTAAATCACATCTGGCTGCCATTGAGCTATCTCAGCGTTTTGTACATGACCCTGGAATATACAGCGGTCCACACCGCTCACTCAGTCTTGCATCAACTGAACTGCACAGTTGCTCCTTATTCCTTCAAAGCCTATTTCTTCTCACTTTTTCCCCGAGGGGTATCCAAATCAGCGAAAAGTAATCCTGCCACACACACCTGCTGCCAGGATCAAGAGCAAGCCACGGGGGAAATGTAAACAGTTAGAAAACCCTTTGGCTATGTGGATTCTTGTCCTCTGGCAAGTCAATCAAGGAGCAAATGACCCCTAGAATCAACTGTAATATAACAAGAACCACATATTTGCCATCATATCAACATGATGACATTAATTAAATTGGATGGTTGTGACATTGGCACCCGAATAATAATAGCCTGGAAAGCATTATATACAAGTCTGGCTTTTAGTCAAAAAAAAGAAAAAAAAGAGAAAATCCAAAAAACCTAAGTGGTGAGTTGTCTCCATGTTTACTAATTGAAGTGGCTTATATTGATTAAATACAGATTGTAGCAACATTATTGTGCCTCTGATTGCAGTGGTCGTCATTAAAGCAGTAATGACAATGTGGCTAAGATGCTAGTACATTAAGGTACCAGTACATATCCAGAAAATGGACTCAAGGGTCCAGTGAAACTATTTACTGACAGAAAAAGGGTGTATTAAATTAAGGAAAGTTCAAGGCATTAAAGTTGATTAAGCTGTTACCATACAATTACCTCATCCTGCATCATTTCAAACAAAAAAAATGCCTTTTGAATTTAATTGGACTTTTTTTTCCCCCAATTTTTAGGACTTTGGGTCCTAAATGTGGTGGAGGATAAGCTGTTTTTACAACACTGAAATTTACAGACACTTCCTTCAGTCTCTTTTCTGTCATTACTCTCTTGACTAATTTTGTTGCTGCTGTTGTCACATCTACTGTAGCTCTGTGAATTAGTTTCATTGTTGCTGATGTGGGACTTGGTACCATGAGCAGTACATTGTCGTCTGACTGGGACAAGTGTAACCTGGGCCTTAACACACCCTCCAGTGGACCACTTCTAGATTCATGAGGTAGTATGAAAAGGATATTCAATTACAGGAGACATGTGAATTAAGGAGAATGCTGTATTATCAAATGGACAATAACACATTAAACACTTACAACAACTATAGCCAGCAAAACAATTTACAACTAAATAACCCTACACACAGATAATCTGTATTCAATGGCTCTGAGTCTACACTCAGATGTAGTGTCAGTGCTCTAAAGACCTCAAGTCAAAAGTCAGAAGAGAAAGTCCTGTCACATCCACTTCTTCTTGGACAAGAAGTAAAAACTAAAAAGCATTTATTGGGTGCACCCTTAATTCTTGTTCTATTGTCAGTGTTATTTGGCGGTCTTGAACTGGTCCTACCACACCATGGGTCTTCAATGAGCAAAGGTTGATCCTTATGGCAGATGAATCCTGGGATGACTCCCAACTCCTGAGAGTTTCCAACATCAAGAAGTCCACGGATAAACACCAATGGAGTGGAAAGAAAAAAAACAGCCTGCATGACAATTAAAAAAAAAAAAAAAGCCTCAAACTCAATTTACCCAGGGCCACTGGAGGCCATGTCTGGGTGAGGCTGGGGCCACATTAAGTACACCCCAACCCCACCAAAATTCAATCTTCTCAATCTTTATGATTAACAGCTGTCATAACAGAACATAAACGTTCATCACAGACATGAGTCAGGAGATGTTAACAAGATGTGAGAGTTTGTGTTTGAAATTCAGGTAGATTTATATACAGATAAAAGGGCACCTGTTTATTTTTTCTTGAGGGAAATTTAAGCAGTTTAGAATTGTCTTACCTTTCAATTTTATTTTGTTGGATTTAACTTCATATATAGCCAACATTAAGTAAAGTAAATAATTAAACACACTCAAGAATTATTCTGTTTGGCTCTGAGAGCTCAACCAAACTATTAGTTTGGTAATTTTATTTATTCATTCTTTTGTGTGTGTGTAAATGGGATCTTTGTGTTAAGAAGAGACATATTCTTGGTTATCTTTTCCAAGCTTCTATTAAACACAGAAAGAAAATCCCCCAAACAACATTACAGTTAGCTGGTTAGATTTTAGAAACTGCAGCAAAAGCTGAATAAGTTTAGTCTTTAACAATATTCGACTGATTTCATTGTATAAAATTAAAGTTGCACGAGAATTTAGTTTGTTCTTGATTTTAAGTTACATCTTTTTAATTATATAAGAAATTGCACAAAAAAAGAAATAACATATGTTTTATATACACTTTATAAGTAGTTTTGAGACACATTTTCAAGTCATTTATGCTCCTTTTTTCCCATTAACTTGCCATTTTCTCATTTTCTTGTACAAAAATCACCACAAAATCAGGCATTTTGATAACAAAAAAAAAAGAAAAGAAAAAAAAACTCTCCGCATGATCCTGATCCTCAGTGAGGGACTGAAAACTGCTGCTAAAATATCCAGGAACAGGCGGATCAGTTGATTTGATGAGCTAACTGCTAGGAACTGTGTTCTATGGGAAACTAACCAGTCAGCTCAATGAAATGGGACCTGATGGGAGTCCGCTGACTAGCCAGCACGAGCCCATGTTATTTTTGCTAATTTATCTGCTGATGACAGCCACCACTACATCAGCAGTTATCAGTGGCAGCTGCAGTTCAAAACATCGACTCATACCAGCTTGTTTTCCAGAGTCACGTCACTGCGGTCCACATATATCATCCATATAATGCAGATCTGGTTTATGACCATTTCCTGTTGTCTTTTTTCCCTGCCCTTTGACACTCCTGTTTTACTAATCATTTGTAATTTCATTGGCCTCTCATCTGTTTGTCCCCACACTGACTGCTTCTGTCTCCCACCATGTAGAAATACGATTAGAATTTTATCTTTTTTACCGTACTGTCCTACAAAGTCCTCACCCTTGTTATCATAATCCAGAATTTCCACTTACCTCTTTTTCAAATAAAACATTTAATGTTCATCTACAAATATATATATAAAAAAAAAAAAATCATAGCATTCAGAATGTAGATGACGTAAAGGTTCCTAACATACGCAAGCACAGACATATGACCAATATGATTCACAGACTGTGTGATATTTGATTTGTTTGACAAAGGGGGTCACAAGAAGCTGATTTACAATTTATTTGTATAATAAATTTAACCCATACAAACACAAGACTAGCAGAAAAATAAAGACGTACAGGCACCGTGAGCCAGCTGTGAGCAGTGATGAAACTCAGGACTCAACTTGAGGATGGATACTGTGAAACAAAAGATTTAATAGTACAACTGTGACTCGATGTGGCGACGTGCCTGTGTGAGGTGCTGAACAGCACAGAAGGGGATTTATTGTTAGAATCAGACCAATTTTGTCTCTGTGAAGGGAATAAATGTTGATTAATATTTCAGAAAAACAGTTGTCTTGTAAAGTATGCATCTTTTTTGCTTCAGAAATGTGAAGATGGATCTGTAGTTGTATATGTCCACTGGTAGGTTGTCATGATTGAGATGTTGAGTTCCCAAATGCAGTTTTGAGCTGATACCAAGTAATACCAGGGCTATTATTTCAATATCAATACTGATTCTGATATTTTTTCAAGTCTTGTTGCGTACACAAGATCAAAAATGACATGGTTACTTATAAAACAGATAAAATGCCTGTTCCTTAAGTGAAAGGCAGAGCGGTAGATAAATAATAATCTATGTCCATACCATCTCTGTGGTTTCATACAATAACTACGCTCCTTACATTTTATTTAGTCAACAATTCTATTAACACTAGTTACCTGTCATTCTGAATTGCTCCTCTATTAAACTTTGCCTCAATGAATTGGGGGTGTCTGTCTAAACTTTTTCTTGTCATTTTTGTTGGAACTCATCATACTCTTTTGAATGACAGTTTGTTTTTTTGTCATTGTCGTTCAACATTTTATGTGGTTCGTGGTGTTGTCACAATGTCTGACTATTTTGTCACATGTATTACATTTCAGTTCATGCTAATTTACTGTATCAAAATAACTACGTGGTATACTGTTTAAATTCTGCAGTTGATGACAGTTGCTTCTGAGTGTTTTATTTATTTTTTATTTCACTGTCTGAAATGTAAAGTAAATGGAAGGAAAAGTAGTCCCTATCAAAACATTCTAAAAAAAAGCAGAAAACATGCTATGAATTCCAGTGATTGAATATAGATATTAAAGTATTCCATGATGTGTGCTCTTTTACATGAGGATTGATCCTAAAAACTGAATTATATTGATCCAATCATTCCTATACATCATAGGGCACACATTAATAAAGACTGGATGAGCATAGTCAAATGGCAAGCAAGGTTTCCAGAGAGTACACTTCATTTCATGCAAATGCACTTGTAACATCTGAATATTATTCCCCTTATCTATATGGTGGAACAATTTTGGTCAAGCTGCTTGAACTACCTTATCCTAAATTCAAGTTATTCAACCTTTAAACAAAGTACGGTCACACTTACGTCATCATGGATGCACACCTTGGAGATGTCACCAAGAATGAATTCACACAGATGACACTTTTTGCTTTGAGGGTGAGTCTAAAACCTTCAACATGTCATGCACATGACAAGCAACTTTAACTATAATGTTTCTTTTCAAAGACAAATATTTGCAATACAAACTCTCTTTAAAACTATATTCAAAAGTATTTTTCAAAAGAAGAAGGAGTTTATAATCTGAGATGGAAAGGTAAATTCAAAGCTTGCAAGATCAGAACCACCAGGAGAAGGTTTTGAGTCTCAGTCAGTGGGGTAAAATTATGGAACAGTTTGATGGCAGAATTAAGGCAATGTCCAAACATTATACAATTTAAACTTCAGTATAAGGAAACTTTGAGAAACTTTTGTGATTATGTTGTTATTATTTTTTGTTATTGTTGTTATTTAGCAGGGCAGCACATTAACTCGTTGGTCAGCACTGTTGCCTCACAGCAAGAAGGTTCCTGGTTCGAGCCTCCTCAGGGGCCTTTCTGTGTGGAGTTTGCA
>JBAMYA010047224.1:0-10531 GCA_037176975.1 Arrhamphus sclerolepis | reverse complement strand
TCCGAGACTCCAACAAATCTCCAGGTAACTCTCTGGAGGGAAATGGGCGCCTCAAACGGCCGAGTGTGTGGTGACAGTCTGCTCTGTACACCTGCACAAAACGGGCCCAAGGTGCAAAAACCTGCTTTTCCTTGAAGGAAAATGATGGAGATGATGTCCTGTCAGGCAGAAAATCATGCAACCAGCACAATAATTCACCATCATCACTTCTCTGAATCTCTGTCTCTCACTGCTGTTCTCCCAACTCCATCCACCCACAATTAAAGTTAACGAGCATGTGATGCGTTGCTAACGGGAAAGAGCCTAGCATAATATGGGCACATTTGCATTAAAATTTCTGTTTTACATTATGTTTTACAAAGTAATTTCTGGCTACATGTTTTTAAAAGACTTTTTCAAACAAGGTCAAGTATTCATACAGTTTTAGATTTAACCTGCAAGTTGCTCTTTAAGTTGAAAAGTCACAATTTTGAAAAAAATTGTGATTTGATGATTAAAAAAAACTTCATCTTGCAAAATTTGCAATTTTACTTTAAAAAAAAAAAAGTACTTGTAATTGTTTTTTGTTTTTTTTAAGTCAACTTTGTTTTTAATTTTTGATTTTACAAGAGAAAATGTGATTTTTGTACCAAAAATCACATTTTATGATGAAGGTAGGGATAAATTTCAGATGTCATGACAAAAATCTAATTTTTATGAGAAGATGTGATATTATGAAATTTGCCATTTTACAACAAAATTTACTTTTTTTATGATTTTTTTATGATTTGCAATAATTCAAGAAAAGATCATGATTTTCATACAAAATTTCATGAAGTTGCAAATTCTGTGAAAAAAGTCATTTATGTGTTGTTTTTCTGTTTATATATTTTTGTTTTTTTTTCTTAATGGATCTAGGAGGATCTAGCAGGAAATCTTACAACATAGCTGGTTGAGAAAGTAAAGAGTATCTGGCCCTTTAATGGTAACCATGGTGATGTGGCCTAGGATGAAATTGAGTTTGACAGCCCTGATCTAGTGATTTGATGAATTTCGGGTTAAGGTCTCTGTATTCTGTTGTTGTTGTTTTTTTATAAACATCTTTCTTTTTTCCACACAGGTTCAACATGCTTAAACATGCATTTTTTTTTTCATCTGCTGTTAAAAAAGAAAAAAAAAAAACACCCACAAACTTTCCAAATCTAATCTATTTCACAGGATCTGCAGAGCAGTCTCCTCTCTGCATGACTGAGGACTGAATGATCAGTGTTTTCAGTTTCCAGTCTAGTTTGAAAGTACTTTAAAGTACAGAGAAAGTACTTGTTAAGATGACGAAGCCCACCACTGAGTGGATGTAGATAGAAGCAGAAGCAACAGCTCAGTTTTAGGTCGTTAAAATTTAAGTGCCCCCTCTATTACTGTCCATCACACCATCCTGCTGCATCATTCTGAACACAAGGCTGGAATTAATTGCTCTTCAACAGTGGCTTTTCAGTCACTGAATATAACTTTTAATACATTTATAATGTAATAACTCTCCTGTTGTCAGTCACTTTTTTTTTAATGTACACAGGGGTTACGTTGTGAGTGTCTCTCTGCACACAACATCTTTTGTTTCTTGTGCAGCATTGTGGACTTCATAAAGGAAAACATAAAACGCAGATGCGTATTGTATACGACTGTATCCAGTTAGGGTTAGGGTTTCCTTCATCTGAATCTGGCATGCCTCTTCCTATTGATCTACACAAAAATGATCAGAATTCATAGAATTTCTTTTCTGAATGGTTTGTCAAAACATTACAACTGGGAGCTTGACTGGAATCAGCATGTGTGATTTCATATCAATGACTTTGATTTTGTAGAATATAATAATACTTCTGGAGCATAATCTTTACATTAATGTGCCCTAAATAGTCTACAGAGTATTAGCTGGCTGCTAGTCAGATATTTTGTTGATTGTTATTTAAAATATATGTAATTTTCAAATATTATTTAAACTTCCTGTTTGAGTCACATTTGGGTTCTTGACACTTATTGAATTATTTATTAAGGAGCTGTAAGTTTTTAACTCTATCTCCTTGTAAGCCAAGTCTTGCCAGTGAGTATTTTTTGGCCACCCAGATCCGTTGAAGCAGCATGTAGAATGTTCCAGTACTTTTTCTGTGGTACTAATACAAAGGTGCATTAACACGTACTACGTACCGACACATCGGGTTGAAAACAATCAAGCTGCTGCACCCTCAGGAAGAGGGGTGTTTTCTTTTGTTGACCAGCTCACTGCTAGTATCTGTGCACCATGGACAAGTAGCCAGTCAGCTGGATAGCAACATTTAAAGAGCTTTAAAGCTCTTCTGATTTGTTACTTCGGCGCCATGTTGCGTTGGGAACATTTAATAGCTCGAGCTAGCTCGTCAACGAGCAGCACCTCACTGATGTTCACAATCGTACCAGATCCATCCACTATCTATGAAACTTCCTTCCAAGCTTTATTTCTGAGACTTGTGTCTCTGTGTGACCACAAACTTTGATCATAAAAAATAGGACCAATGAACACAACGTTTCCTGTTATGCGAGGTCCAATCATAGACGGATACGAGCCGCTGTAGACCCCCCCCCAAAACAACTTCCTGTCTACTCACAACTTGACTGAAGTCTCCCCATTCAGAGTCTGATACAGACTTTGCAGGCACCTAGTACATGTGGATGCATAATAACACACCAGTGATCATATTAGGGACAATATAGGGTTCAGTGTGTTCTCCAAGTACACTGGAGCAAATGGACAACAAAGCGAGGAGCTCAAACGTGTTCAGCTTCTGTGATCGGGTGTATCCAAAGGGGCTTGGGTGGAAGCAGCACCATCAAAGACAGTCTGAACAAGTCTTCCAAGGTCAGTGGATCTATTTCCTAGTGTTTTGTTTTCTGCAGACACATCTGACCAACGTGTGTGAAAAGAAACCAGGACAACAAGAAAATAATACAAACTTAGAGTTTGGAGCATGAACCAACGATAGTGTGAAAGCACTGTGAGGTTGCATTCATAGTTTATACCATGTTGTTGTAATCCTCCATAGTGACTGGCACAGTCCTGGTACATCTGTCATCACCTTGTTACACGACTCACCTGTAGTGATGACTATTCAAGGTTTAGCTTGAGTCATAGCTGTCACATTGTGCAGCTTCTGGATATCGCTATCTATCTACGTGGTATGCATATTTCATTATTTTACCTCGACCAAAAAGAGGCTTGGAGCAGTCGTCTCCCAGATGATTCAGACTTGACCCTGACCAGGGGTCAGTCCTGCTTGGGCCCAGTACGGACGGCAGAGTGTTTCCAGCTATCAAATGGAAGTACGGGGCGCAGCAGCGTACTGAAGGATGAAAATCTCTCCCTGCATTTGCTGTTGAAATCTTTCTGTTTTGTTGTCTCTTCAAACATTTAAATTCAATTTCCATCCGTGCTTATAATCCACACTGCCAAATGCTGATTTCTGTATTTGCTTTACATCTCCAGCGTGGGGGTGGGGTGGGGTTATCCTCAGACTTGATGGCGCCTTGACTAGATTTGCTCAGAAGAAGGAAAAAGCAATTATGGTTTACTGAACAAAGAGTGGGACCGGTATCAAATGATAATTTAACAGCCATCTTTTAAGAATCGACCAAAGGAAAAAGGGTTCAGTTAAACTTATTTCAACAACGCTTTTTGAATCTCTGAAGGTAACTGTCATGATGTAAGTCTGCTCTGTCCTGTCTTCAGTGTTGCATCTGTTGTCCAGGTGTAGAGGTGCACCATCCGACCCGGGCCCGACAGAACCCAAAGAAGGGCCTCAGGTTTCGGTCAGGCCTTGTCTTTAAATAAATCACTTGGGCTTCTGTTGGCCAGGCTCTCTCTGTCTGTGTAGCGGCTCGTTAATTTTGTTGTATTGTTCTTTTTGAAGCATTGATCGAGACAAGAAGATGAGTGACTGAAGGTGGACAATGACAGTTGAGATGTGACAGGGAAGCTGTGGGAGGTCTGGGAGGTCTGGAGAGCTGGATGCTGAGCTTGTTTCTGAAGAAGAGTGTGTTTAGTTCATCCACTCTGTCCAGACTTCCTTCTATCTGATCCTCCTTTTGCTTGGAGCTCGTCATCCTTTTAACGCCTGTCTTGTGTGAATGCGCTGGGTCACTGCACTGCTGGAGCTCCTGATGTATCCTTGTCAGCCTAAAAAGCTCATCCAGCTCACAGTCTCCATCATATCTGTTTTGCTTCTGCTCCACATCCACCATGTCTTCTCTGCATCTCATCTTGGAGTTGTGGTTTAAGTCTGGGTGTTATTTAAGTTCTTGTAATCTCAAACAGCTGCTCCAACTCTTATGTGGTTAATCATCATAACAGGTGGTTAAAAATGTTCATCAAGCAGCCCAGCATGCACTCAGGAGTGAAAATTATTTAAAAATAAAATCATTTACAATGAAGAAAAAAAGATGGACAAAGCTTGAGAAGCCTGGAACTACTGCAACAGCCACCCACAACCGGTGCTATTCTAGAATTAATCTAGAGCTATTCTGGAGCTGTTTCTGGGCTTCTTGTCCTCACTTTAATGATTATTTCCATGATAACTAGTTTTTAATAAGTTACAGGCATGACTATGGTCATATACAGATTAAACTCTTCATTTATATTTAATCATTCATGTGTCCTCACAGTTCCCCCCATGGCTCTCAGTTCTTCATTAGATGCTTGTGGCATGTAAGGAGAGTTACTGTCTTTCCTGTCATGTTCTCGGGTCTTGAAGACCACCATCTGAGGCTTTCAAGTCTCCAACATCTCCTTCAGTCTAACAAGCAGCTGCCTTAGAAGAAAGATAATTTTTTTTCTAACACAAAAAGGGACATTTTTTAAATTACTTTGCTCCTCATCATTGCTAACTGCTTACCTGACTGGCTGCCCTCAGGTTTGTTTTCCCATTCTCCACAGTTGTAGCATGAGAAAGCCTTATGTAAATTTAAGCAGATATATTTTTTTATGCTGCTCTGGGGTCCAAATTACCATAACAATTACGATCTTTCACCCACAGAGGATCATGTATGTGAGCCACAGCTGTCCATGCAAAGCAGAGGTGAGGTTTCAGAAGCTTGCAGACAATTGCAGACGCTCAGTCTGTGTTTGAAGTACTCCAGAACAACTCTTGAGAATACTACAGTATGAAAGCAGAACAGCAAGCTGGAAAGAAGAGGGAAATGGAAAACAAAAGAAAAAAGGAGTGAAAAGGGGCGAAAAAAGTGAACAACACAGAGGCGCCATGCTCTGTTTGTGCCACATTTTGCTTTATTCTCAGCACGATCTTAGGTCCCACTGGAGCATTTCAGAAGCTGAGCACTTCTGAGCGCTGCCTGCTCGCTTTGATTTGTGCGAGTTTGTTAGAAAATGTTGAGCTCATACAAGGATCGCCAGATCACATCTGTACATTAAACCCCATAATTAAAAGGTCACACTCAGGTTCCAGTTCAAAAGCTCGATAGATATGTTTTGCCACACCTCGACTTTCCTGCTATTATTGATACAAAAAGGATGGATGGTGTCAAATCAAATGTCATGTTTTTCAACTTCTCACTCTGGTTACGTCTACTCAACCATGGTTGAAATCTCATCTGAGACTCTCTGACTTCTTTACCTGTGGCCTTCCTCCAGAGGTGATGACACAAAATCGATGTATGAATCATAGTCCATTCATGGTGTTTTATTCTAAGTATCGACCAGATTCTCAATGTCATTCTTGTGTCTGATGTACCGCAGCTTGGTGTGTATGTTGCAACAGCTCAGCAGCTGAACGCCAGAACAGACGTGACGTGTATCTTTTAGCCGAGCAGGGCGGAAGGTCACTTCTGGGACACCTCTGAAACATCCTGCAGCATCTCTAGTGGGACCACCTTCATGCACAGCCAGACTACCTGCTGGAACCAGGACTTCATCTCTCACACAGAAAGTTTGGGAAAGTCTGAGGCTCCCATAAAAGACAATATGAACATTAAAAAAAAAAAAGTCAAGAATTATGTTTCCTGAAGTAAATCAGATGACATCATGCATAGAAGAACAAAGAGAAACTTGTTCTTACTTTGGATCCTCCTTCAGGCGTGGAGTTTAAGAAGCTATTTGATCTAAAACTACTGATGTTTGGTCTGTTCCTTATTTCTTAATTTCTCTCGTCATTACTTTGTTGAGAATTTTATTCACTTACGCCATGATACCTGAATTCATCTTTGTTTATGTGTGACATCGTAGACTACTGTAAGTGATGCCCATGTATCGACTGGGACTAATTTCCGTTTTTAAATTGAAAAAATGAAAAACAGAAAATTACCCCTTTGTTTTTCTTTTTCTGAAATCGGTAAATGAAAAACAGGAAACAACCTAACCTGCATCCCATTTTTCTTACTGAAATTGAAAAAACAAAGACGGGAAATTACTTTATAACTGACTTCAGGTGCTGCGTGCATGAATGGAAGATTCAAAATTTAGAAAAAATGGTGGTCTTTTTAATTCCCAGCTTTGCCGAAGGTCTTTTTAAATGGCCCGGAAGACGTTTTCAGAAGAATACCTCTTTAGATAAGTATTCAGCTTTTATTAAAGACAATAAGTTAAGTGTGGTAGCACTGATGTGCACGCTGGCCGAGAAACATCATCCTCATTGGCGAGAGCTCTCATAGCACACGTAGTTGGTACACAACAACTTTTCCTTTTTGTTGACTGATTTCAAAATGAAAAATAAAATTGGGGTCCCTTTCTCTTTTTTTTTTATTTTAAAATGGAACTCGACATACACGGGCTGACAGAGCTGCAAGTAACACAGATGGTCACTGCAGCTGGACTACGCATCATAGAGGTAAACATATTCCTTAAAATTAAAAGAAAACCAATATTTTAACATGAAGTAAAGTCCTTTGTTCTGCTTTACTATATAATAATACAACCCCACATCCAAAAAGTGTAAAACATAAATAAAAACACAATACAATGATTTGAAAATCTCGTAAATCCATATTTTATTCTCAATAGAACATAAAGAACACATTTCATTATTTAATAGAAAATATTAGCTCATTTTGACTTTGATGGCAGCAACACATTTCAAAAAAGTTGGAACAACAATAAAAGGCTGTAAAAGTGCAAATCAAAAATAAATTGATGGGAATTTGGGAAGTAATTGGTTAATTGGCAACAGACCAGTAACATGACTGGATGCAAAAAGAGCATTTCACTACAATTCAAGAAATCAGTCTGTGAACAAATTCTGCCGTGTAGTGCAGTGATCCAAGTTAAAGCTAAATTATGTAAAGAAGAAGCCAACGCGATCCAGAAATGGGCCAAAAAACGTTTATGTGGTCAGTTTAATCAAAATGTGAAATTCTTTTTGGAAAACATAGAAAAAATGTCCTGCAGACTACGGAGAAGAGGAACCATCCAGCGTGTTATCAGCAGACAGTCCAAACGCCTGTATCTCTGGTGGTACGAGGTTACATTAATGTCTATGAGATGGACAGCTTCTGGAAAGCACATCTGGACAACTGGCACATCTGGAAAGACTCCATCAATGCTGAAGACTTCATAGAGGTTTCAGAGCAACATCTGCTCCCATCCAGATGTCTCTTTACGAGAAGACCTTGCATATTTCAGCAAAATAATGTTAAACCACGTACTGCATCCATCACAAATGCATGTCTTCACAGGAGAGGGGTCCAGGTGCTGAACTGGTCTGGCTGCAGTCCAGATATTTTGAAAATTGTCAAATCATAAAACAAAAAATCCTGTTACAAAGATCCGGGACTGTTGAGCAGCCAGAAACCTTCATCCGACTAGAATGAAACAACATTCCTGTCCTAAAACACCAACAACTGGTCCTCTCACTTCCCAGATGTTTACAGACAGCTGTTAAAAGAAGAGGAGATGCTACACAATGGGTTGAATGGATTCAATCCCTGCAGAAAGCCTTTGATACTGTCCTCCAATCATTACTTCATTTGAAACTCAATCTCATTCAGACAAGACTATATCTTAAATAAAAAGCTTTCCAATTCTACGAGGTGGCCTCAGTTGACCACCTCAGTGTCCACTCTGGAGGGAAATGGAATGGCGTTGGTTCATAAATAAATACCTGGGCGTCTCGACGACTCCCTCTCTTTCAATCTACATGTAATGACGTGTGAAGAAGCTGAGGCAAAGATTTGTCTTTTTATTTTCTAAACAAGTTGTTTGAGTAATTGACACTGTTCACTGTGCTTCTCTGACATTCGTTACAAACTGTAGCATGCTGACACCACCAGCAGTTATATTCTTGGGTGGAATCGCCCGCTTTGGCGCTCAGTCATTGCTTTACATTTATGAGACAATACTTGGACTTCCACCTACTTATATTTGTACTTTATTTGTACAGAGAAGTGTTGATCCTCATTTATTGTTGCTTTCTGTTCCACATGCTCAAACTGAGCTGGATAAAATGGCTTTTTTTTTCTCTGTACCCTTTATGTTGCTGAAAAACTGAAAACTCAAAGCAAACTCAGTCAAACTGAGAGCTGTTGAGGCTGACTCCAAATTTAGGCTTTTTATTTTTGTCATTTCCTTGTGTTTTAACTGTGTACTTAACTGAGTAGTTTTGTTTTGTGTAGTTTTGCTGCCTGTCTTGGCCAGGACTCTCTTGGAAAATTCAATTCAATTTAATTTATTTATATAGCGCCTATTTACGACAAGTCATCTCTATGCCCTTTAGAAACCAAGAGCTTGACCCCCGAGCACATGGAAACACCATCAGTGGAAAAGACGGAAAAGACGTTCTTCATCTTAGTGGGATTTCTCTGGTTAATTAAAGGTCAACAGAATGAAGAAATAATAAATAAAACAAGCTAATATTTTCCATGAAGAGGTAAAATGTCTCGTTTTCAGCAGCTGACATGCTCTTTGTGTTCTATTGGGAATAATTTGAATTTAATAATCTGAATATAAAATTTAAAAAAGAGAGAGTTATTCCCTAGTTGTGGGCTGTTTTGAAGTGAAAGAGAAATTTAAATAAGTGAAGCAGCTACGTCAGCGTCACTGATGTCAATCAATGTCAGCATCAATGCTACTTTGTCTGAAGCCACTGGGGATGTACGAACATGGAATTATGAACATAAAAACATCAGATTTCATCTGATGGCTGTCAAGAATAACAGTATAAAAAGAAAATGTTATAGGTTTGTCACAATCACCCGCCTGCTTGTAAACACAGAAGCTGACATAGTGGGATTAGAGAAAGAGATGGAGAGCATATGAAAGTGATGCACACGTTATGTCAAAAGTCACTGTCTCATCACTGCACAGCTCGAGATACAACCTCAATTCTCAGAAAGGTTAGGAAGGTATAGTGGGAAATGCTGTGATGACATGAGGCAAAGGCATTTCAGTCATTTCTGTATTTCAGACCTGCCTCTTTCTAAGCAGCTGGGATGAGGAAATTTACCGGGCGTGCAGGAAAAATATCTTCACCGAAGAATAGGGATTCTTATTTTAGACAGTCAGGAATGCTGTACCGTAACCCATCCATTATGCTCAATTTAAAGGCATTTATGAGCATCTTGTCATATAAACACAAAAGACACCTATAAAGCAAAAAAATAAAATAAAAAAGAGAGGAAAAAAATAGATCATAATAATATAGGCACAGAAAAATTATTGAAATGCAACAGTGTGAATAAAATGGATAAGTGAATAAAGCACTGGCAGGATAAGTGGAAACAATTAAATTTACAGTAATAACACCTCACACAGATATGCAAAGCTTTCCTTAGGTTCATCCTATGGACCAATGATGGCAAAGCTATTTATATCAGGAGGTGAGACGCAAGGGAGCTGACATCAAAGAAACTTTAGAGGACAAAGACTCGGTGACTGAGGCTAATACAGAGGACAGTCAGTGAGCCTAGAACAGCTGAGGCCGTTGTGATGTTTCAATGGGAATGCCAGAAATCCATCCATCCATCCATGCATGTATGCATTCATTCATCCATCCATCCATCCATCCATCCATGCATCCATCCATCCATCCATGCATGCATGCATGCATCCATCCATCCATCCATCCATCCATGCATGCATGCATTCATCCATTCATCCATCCATTCATGCATGCATTCATCCATTCATCCATCCATCATCTATACCTGTTTAGGGTCATGGGGGTCTGCTGGAGCCTGTCCCAGCTCTCTTTGGATGAAAAGCAGGGGTACATCCTGGACATGTCGCCAGGCCAGAAATCCAGTACATGAGGCACATACAATGACCACAATGCAACATGTTCATGAGAGTAAAAATGTAGGTGATGGAAGTCACCTACAAAAATACTCAAAAAAACATGTACGTGTAGCCACACGTAGCAGAGCCCAACTGTCTACCATTCATTATCCTGTGTACTGTAAACAACATAAAAGGTCCTGAGGCCTGTATTATGAAGCGAGATTTAGCTTTAGCGAGGTAACTTCAGGGTTAATCCTGGGTTTTCTGTATCATGAAACTGGGTAATCTCTTATCGAGGTACAT
>JBAMYA010047223.1:0-10531 GCA_037176975.1 Arrhamphus sclerolepis | reverse complement strand
TTTTCTGGAACTCTTAGAAACTTTGCCAGGTGGGAGCGGCGTATTAAAGTGGGTTTGGTTTTTGGGAGGGGAGGGGGGGGGGGGGGGGCATGGACAGCTATTTCCTCAAAATCATCTCCCTTTCAAAGCTTTTCAGCCGTGGAGTAAAGGGGACATCGTTTGGCGTCTAGGTCGTATCCTGCGGTGCTTGAGCTTGGCTGACGGGTGCAGCAGCGTCACAGTTGTGCTGCCACTTTTCTAACTTTCATAACCAGCTAAGCTTCACTTGTCCTCTGTCTCCTCCATCTGCTGCTCAGTCTTCACGTCTGCATCCACCTTAGAATCGCTTCAGTCATTCCTGCCACACAGAGGTGAGACTTGTAAAACTATGACTCGGTCCCAAGTAAGTCTCAAGTCTTTGCCCTCAAGTCCCGAGTCAAGTCACGAGTCCAGACAGTTGAGTCCTGAGTCAAGGTGCGAGTCAACCCAGGAACATCTTGAGTCAAGTTAGAAATCAAGACAGGCCAGATTTGTGTCAAGTCACGAGTCGAGACAGTCAAGCCACAAAATGAGACAATGGATCCTCAAGTCCTTCCAAGTCTTTTCACAAAGGTGCATTTTTAAGTTAAAGTTATGTTATATCATGAGAGCTCCAGCTGCCGCTCGTTGTTAAACTTCAAATGTTGAACAAAGTGAGAACTTGTTCCATCTGTGTGATCCTTCACTCATGGAAATGAAATATTTTTATATATTGAATGATATTTTTGTATATTAAATGATATTTTTGTATATTTAATGATATTTTTGTATATTAAATGATATTTTTGTATATTTAATGATATTTTTGTATATTAAATGACATTTTTGTATATTGAATGATATTTTTGTATATTAAATGATATTTTTGAATATTGAATGATATTTTTGTATATTAAATGACATTTTTGTATATTGAATGATATTTTTGTATACTTCTTTCGCCCGAAGTGAGCTGGGATAGGCTTCAGCAGACCCCCGTGACCCTGCACAGGACATAGCGGGTATAGATAATGGATGGATGGATTTTTGTATATTGAATGATATTTTTGTATATTAAATGATATTTTTGTATATTAAATGACATTTTTGTATATTAAATGACATTTTTGTATATTGAATGATATTTTTGTATATTAAATGACATTTTTGCATATTGAATGATATTTTTGTATTTTGAATGATATTTTTGTATATTTAATGATATTTTTTTTGTTAAGAAACATATTGGTGAAGTTCTGTTTCTGACTGCATCGTACGCTGATTCGATACCAAGTAAAGTTCAGATGGATACTTTCAATACCAAACCTGAACCAAACCTGAACACGTTTGGAAAATTTAAATAAAAAGGAGCGTACGTCAAATTATAGCTTCATAATGAATATTAAACACCAGACGACTCATTCTTATTATTTATTCATTAAAAAAAATCTCAAAAAATCCCCAGAAAAGTTACATTTTAATTGCCAGCATGTATATCACATATAAAGTTCTTGCCTGAACAGTTTAACACAAATTTCCACAAAATGTTTTGAAAAATGAATGTGTGTGGAAAATTAAACTAACATGGAAAATAATATTTAAAACAAAGTAACGCATTAACCTTTCCTCATATTTTCCCTCATACTTCACACATGGAAGAAAAAAAAGAACTTTGATAAAACGTCCAAATCCTCCTCAATCCTCCCTTTAATCGTCTATGCGTAAAATTAGCTCTTGTAGAACTTTGATTTTAAGAAAAGAGAGAAAGAAAATGATGAAGAAGCAGCAGTGAGGCAGCCTGCCTGCTCTTGGTCTTGTTGTGCAGCTGACATTAACTAAAACAGCGACAGAAATGAAGGCAGCCATGACTTTGCAAACATCCGTACGTCTTTGACTATTTGCTGCAAATATTTATTGCAAATCAGAATTAATCTTTGTGTACAGAAAAGACAATCTCTGATGCTTAAATACTCATCAGGCTGAAAATCAGATGGGCTTTGGTTGACTATTTAACTATAATGGATCAATCAATCAACGTTTACGTTTACATCACATTCCAATCAACAGCTGACACCTAAAGTATTGTACATCAAGTGGCAAATAAAAGCAAAAGAGCAGTACAGTTCGATGACAGAAAAATCCTAAATACACTCGGGTGTGAACATAAGATCTTAATCCACAGCGCAAACTGATGTTGAGAGCTGTTTGAAAGTTTTCATGTCAGGACGAAGATCATTCCAGCACATTCACCCCAAACTTGTGGCGTGACCTCGGTACGTCTAAAACCAGGTTCGCCGGGTTCACGCTGTACAATTTCAGCCATTTCAGATGAATGATGGGCAATCGTGGGAAAATATTGACTATATAAAAATCGTAGTTCAAAGACGATGGTGGTACATCTCAGACGTGAAGGTGCAGACTACGCTAAACCAGCTGAAGAGTGTCAAAACAAGTTCACGTGCTGGTCACCGAGGAGGCACGTAGATGGAGAGCTACATGTGTTTGTATGTGTTTGCTTATCTTAGTTTAGCTTAGATCGACTTCACTGCCTAGTTTCTAGCTGCCCCCTGATTGGCTGATCCGTGTTGATGAATCGACCCGCCACAACGCACGCAGCCCACAATTTATTTGGGCAGCAGATGACCTGGTGAGGATGTGTTTCTGTAAGTACTGTAATTCTTACATCCATGCGTTCACACTGCTCAGTACTGCAGAAGAGGAGACCTTTAGATTTAGATTCAACCAGTCTTCTCCAGCAGCTTCAGCCCAGAATGAACTTAATTCAAAGCTTCTTGGTGGCCTTTGACCGGAGTCGCTGGGATGGTCTCACCTCTGTGACAACTGTCGCCAGGAACTCGGTTCATTAGCCGTGTGTGTGTGTACAGCTGGATACACAAACACACACATACATGTAAGCAGCAGCAAACGTAACAGCTGGTCTGCAATACTGCCGAGAAACGAGCTACAGAAAGGTAAAAAAAAAAAAAAACATTCAGTGGCTGGGAAGAAAAATGAGCCAAATTCAATCTGCCACATACCTGAAACAGGAAAGGCAGTCATGGAAATGAAGCACTGCTTTAACGCTTGCACCTGTCGGTAGGCGGGTCCCGGTTTGATTGGTGGCTCTGTTGTCATCTGTTGTTTACTTTTTACTTGTCGTGCTGTAACAGCTGGAACATGGCTGCGCATTATTGCTGATGTCAGATCGATAAGGACGGATGGAAACGTTCAAGCAATCGTTTCCAGAACAGAAACACCAGCTTGTGCTTGAAAACCATCAACAGGCTGCAGAGTTTCACGACTGCAGCCTGACTGAAGCCCAGACAAGTTAAAAAACAGAACAAAACGGATTTCCACTGATGATTAAGATTTAATGGCATTTTCACGTAAGCTTCTTAATAACTCTCAACTTTGGAGGCAACTCCACAACGATTCATCTCTTTTTGTATCCTGATAGATCAGAGCCACATCTGGACAGATTTAGGGTCTGAAAAACAGCCACACCTGGACAGATGTAGGGTGTGAACACCAGCCACATCTGGACAGATGTAGGATCTGAAAACCAGCCACATCTGGACAGATGTAGTGTCTGAAAACCAGCCACATCTGGACAGATGTAGTGTCTGAAAACCAGCCACATCTGGACAGATGTAGGATCTGAAAAATAACCACATCTGGACAGATGTAGGGTCTGAAAACCAGCAACATCTGGACAGATGTAGGATCTGAAAAACAGCCACATCTGGACAGATGTAGGGTGTGAAAAACAGCCATATTTGGGCAGATCTAGGATCTGAAAAACACCCACATCTGGACAGACGTAGGATCTGAAAAACACCCACATCTGGACAGATGTAAGGTGTGAACACCAGCCACATCTGGACAGATGTAAGGTGTGAACACCAGCCACATCTGGACAGATGTAGGGTGTGAACACCAGCCACATCTGGACAGATGTAGGGTGTGAAAACAAGCCAGGGGACCATCTGTTGCTTCTCAAACTGCTGCTGCACTCAGTTGGCTGGCACGACAACCAATTAGAGCAGTGAACTAGGTGATGCATTCAGAGCGAGAAAAGTTGATGGGTGTTGGGAGCATCTGTAGGAGGAAGTCCCAGTCCACAGAGATCCCATAATCTACAGGGTCCAGAGGATCAGATCTGCTGCTAGCATCCTGGCACCACTTGACATGTTCTTTGTCCAGACCCTGAGTGCTCAGACCCCTGTCGGAGGTGATTGAGTGGTGGTGGTTTCACCGAGCCTGAGGGACGTCTGGGTTTCGGATCCCAGTTGCGTCAGGAAGGGCACCTGACGTAAAACTAATCATGTGGATCGTACCACTGTGGTTTAATGTGAAACCTGACCGGGGCAGCCTGAACTTCAGCTGCCCCTGTTACCATTTTCATCTGATATAAATGAGTCATTTGAGTGTACTTCAGCAGCATTTATAAACTTACGTACAGAAATGAGACATTCGCAGGTCTACAGACTGCAGGGCCCGTGTTTAAGGATTTCTGTGAGGCCTTCAGGCCAAGATCAGATTCTTCAGATGAAGGATGATTTACAGCTTTTGACTGTCCCCCACCTCCACTCACATGTTACAGAGGAATGAGGGTCCTGCTCACTTTCACTGACCTGTTACTGCAGCTGATTTGTTTTTCCAGCTCTTCCAGTCACCCCCTCCCCCCACCCCCCCCTTAGCATCAATTAACAGCAGCACACACCCAGCTGAGGCAGATTAGTGACCCTCCACCTACCCATTGTGTTACTGAGACAATCAGGGAGTTTAAATTAACACCCACACACAAGAGTGGAGGCGCAGCCCCCCCCCCCACCAAAACCCATTTACTGTCCCAGACCTAACGGGAAGCTTTTGTTTACCTGACAACATTTAAACCAAGGTGAGTTCTTTTCTGGCAATGACCCGAAGAGGAAATATATACGAGTGGTTTCGTGTCCGACCTGCAGAATGTCATGATGAGTAAACCTTTGAACACAAATCCAAGTTAGTACAGCTGGATTAAAAATAACCAGTTTGAATGGGACAGAGACCAGCTCTTATTGAGTTACATTTATGCCCCTTTTTGACCAGCTCGAACCAGGTTCTGGTGCTGGAAGACCCAGTTCAGAGTCATTTTCTTTTTTCACCTCACAGCCTTTCTAGAAATGCGATTTGATCCTTCGTTTAGTTTCTACAGTGCACAAAAGTAGACGGATCACAGTCTTTAATGTTTAATCCAAGCGCCAACATCCCCACCAGCGGGCCGCTTTCAAATGTTTCTCTGTAGGAACATTTGAACATATTTGATCAAAAATAATGCAGTCATATTAATTACTGTCCTGGGTTAAAATAGTTAACTGTGCATCATACAGAGGGGAAAAAAAGTTTCAAAAGACACTCTGTAGAAAACCTATAAGTGACGTCACGGAGGGTTTGTCCAGTTCTTTATACAGTCTATGGTTTTGCTTTAATACCAGCGTCTTAATATTGCCAAACTGCATTTATTAAGGTATGCATCAAGAACATTTGGGATTTATTAAAGCTGGTTGCTATGGAAACTAGTGACCAGAATTTACGGACTCATAGCCGCTGCTTCGAGTGAGATCCATAAACACCAACTGAAACACTGTTTGAGACTCAACTAATGTCTCTGAATTAAAAATGCATAACACAGATTAAATTTAGTTTTATAAAAGCCTTTGTGAATTTCACTCTGTGCAGCACAGCTGATAAAGTCCACCAACACTGACTCACTGCAGATTTTAGAATATTCAAATTCACTTCCATGTTGATCCCTTTTTTTCTCTTTCACTTCTTTCTTTGACTCAAGCCGACCAGAAGCTATAATGGCAACACATCCAGATGTTTTCACCAGACTGGATTTATTAACTTGTTTTGTATTTTAGAACAAGGAGAAGTTTCTTCCACAGACCCCCACTGCTGAGTTAATGCTATATTAACTGCTTAGTTCCTTCTGCAGTAGTCTGACAAAGATGTAACTTAATGACAGTCCCGATTGTTGTGGTTGGTCAGGATAATCCCCCCACCCTTGCCCCAGACCTAACTGGCCCTTGCATGTAGTCCATCAGGGTTTTGGGGCCTTCCTGGCTCTGAATGGGCTCTTTTTTTTCTTCTTTTTTTGCAGTTGGCTGTTAAAAACCCGAAGACCTGTCTCTGAGGTCGAGACTGGCTCTGAACCGGTGCCGAAGCTCCATATGACACATCCCTATCATCTGTATCATCTGACCCGCTTGGCTGGACCTCGAATCTTCAGCACCGCGCTGTTAGTGCAGCAGCTCAGCCTCTGCTGAAAGCAGAAAAACCAGGGCAGGTCTGAGGTGACAGATTGGACACAGTCTGCTATGGTTTGGCACATGCTTGTGTCTCTAATGTGCCAAGGTGTGTTGTGAACATATCCATCCTGGCTGTTCATCTGACAGACTGTTTTTCTACCTTCCCCAAAACCTAAAATGGACATGGACTGAAGCAGAGTGGAGGGACGAAAAAAGCTTGGGGGAGGTTTGAAGGCCAGTGGTAGAGGATGGAGGGGGGGAGGCGGCTGCCGCACGGGGATGAATGAGAGCTACTATGTCTGCTGGCTCCAGACTCACGCGTGTGCGTGTGCGCGTGTGCATGTGTGTGTGTTTGGAGCCTGAGGCTGAACGGGGCTCCTTGAGGAGAAGCCGACAACCTCTGTCGCTCAGGTAGACAAGCCCCGCTTATTTTGGTGTAGCAGCCTTTAGAGACACTGCTGCACAGTTTGACCCACTGCAGATGCCGTAGAAAAGGGAAAGGAAGATAAGTTCACCGCCAAAGAGCGAGTCCAAGTGCTGAAAACGCACATGCACACAAGACAAAAGGACAAAAATATCAACATAAATATGTGGTGGTCAAAGGGTCGCACTGCAGGTCAGCTACACCAGTGCAGGTCTGCTACACCAGTGGGCATCCCACAGTGGGAACCAGTGGACCAGACAGGTGCAGGTAAACACCAGGAAGGTCAGAAGATGGAAGGTCTGGAAGAACCACAATTATAGGCACAGAAATCATTAGTCCTACCTTCGATTGAATGGTCAGAACATCGTCAGAAGGAACAAAGTCTTTGCACTATATATATATATATATATATGCGGTTAAAATCAGCATACTCCACATATTTAGGCTAAGTTGATCAGAAAATCCTTTTCTTTTTACATAAAACGTCTTTATTCCATACATGAAGATAAACATTTGGAATAATTTCAAACTGAATTATTTAGTTATTTATACTTTCAGAGATGAGAAAAAGAAAACAGCAGACAAAGAAATGTGAGATGTGGTTTGGATCTGTAAAGGTTTTTATTGGGCTAACGATGCTGTCATCACTTCTGCAGAACATAACTGTGAAGAAGGCGTATCTCATTTCCTAGGTAACCCTCACCGCTGGGGGGGTAGGGCAAGGGTTAGGGCTAAGGGCAGAAATGGGACTGGGCCATAATCTCTCTAGGGTGTCCTGGGTCTTCCTCCTGGTCTTCTCCCGGTTGGACGTGCCTGAAACACCATCCAGGCGTCCAGGAGGCATCCTGACCATCTCAACTGGCTGATCTCCATGTGGAGGAGCAGCTACTCTGCTCTGAGCCCCTCCTGGATGACTGAACCTCTCACCTTATCTCGAAGGGAGAGTCCAGCCACCCTGTGGATGAAACTCATTTCAGCTGCTAGTATCAGAGATCTCGTTCTTTTGGTCACTACCAACAGTTCATGACCATAGGTGAGAGTGGGAATGAAGATCGACTGGTAAACAGAGTCTCGCCTACTGGTTTATCGCCCTCTTCACCACAACAGACCAGTACAGAGTCCACATTGCTGCAGATGCTGCACTGATCCACTTGAGGCAGGACCTCATCTCCAACCTGGAGAGGACCTTCTACCCTGTTCTGATTGAGGACCATGGTCTCAGATTCGGAGGTGCTGATTCTCATCTCCACAACTTGACACTCAGCTGCAAACCGCTCCATCGAGAGCTGAAGGTCCTCGCTCGATGACACCAACAGGACCACATCATCTGCAAAAAGCCAAGAGCCCTGATCTACATCATGGTTTCTAAATACCCTACATGAGCGTCTCCATTTTCAAAAACATTTAAAAAATGTCTGAATGGTCTTGTTGCAAGTTATAAAACGAGTATCTTGGTATTTCTGCTTGTGAATACAAAACTTTCCAGACTGTTTAAATGCCAAGACACAAAACATAAAACTTAGATAGTAAAGTATTCAGACGGCAGGTTTCTTTGGTGTACCCTTAAATCCTGCACCTCAAAACCCACTGAGGAGTTTACATGTGAAACATTAAAGTGTCTGTTTTATGGACATCCAAGTCTTAGCAAACTATTATTGATTCGTAAACCTAAACACATATATTTTAATGACTAAACCCAAAACAATTTTAGACAAACTGTTGCATCAGGAGGCTGCAGAGACGACAGATGACTGAACGGATCATTTTCAGCTGTAATTACAGTATTATTGGTGTTTACTTTTCAGAATGAACAGATAAACTGAATGTATCTGAAAAGCTGTTGACACAAATCAGCTTTCTCTTTCTTAAAAAAAATGATGAAAAAATATGATAATAATAATATTAATAAACACAACGTAGGATTATGCTCCTCTGATTGTCTGGTATATTGTTAGCTCATCTCCAGGCTTCTATTATGAAATAAACTATGAACCAGCGAGCAAACAAAGACCCAGTCATTCAACAAGGTGCATGGAGGCAGCCAGGCTTGGACGCCGTCTGACCAGCAGCTCTGCTCCTGAGAGGTTGGGTTGCTCGCCTTTCTGTAAACATTCTCACAAATATTGGTGGACGTATTTCACGTTTCTGCAATTGTAGTTTGAGACACGCTGATGAGAAAAAAAATGGAAAGATGTGGACAAGCAGCTGGTCTGACTGTTCTCTCCGGACATCTGGCAACGCTGACAACGCGACCTGGAGTCAGGTCAAAGTCCATCTTACGCAGTCCTAATGTGGTTCAACGGCGGGACCCAGGCTGGTGGAGGACGCTGAGCTCGGGTCCGGGCTAACACCTTCAGACGTGATACTTCCAGTCAACTTCAGGACAGATTTTAAAATGTTAATGTATGTTTTTTAGGCTCTGCGTTGCTTCCCCCAACCCTAACTGTAACACCCCCCCCCCATGCTATAAGCTAATGCTTTAGCTGTTGCTGGTCCCAACTTGTGGAATAATCTTCCAGCTGACATTTGTGATGTCACCGACTTGGGAACTTTTAAATCTAGAGTTTTTATTTATTTAGGACGGCTTTTAATATCAGTTCGGGCTGTGATACATTTTCTGACCACCATTTTTATTTCTCTCTTTGCTTTCTTTGATTTTATGGGTTTTTTTAAGTTATGGTTTTATGTTTTGACGTTGATTTTATATATATTTCATATTCTAACCTGATTTTATATGTGACTTTCTTGCTGTTGTCTAACTGTTCTCTTCCTTGCTTTTATTTTGGGTGCCAGCTGGTTATTGGAAGATGCCATATAGATAAAAGCTGATCGGTTCGAGTTCCTTTGTGTTGCTTTCATGGGAACGGTTCTTCGGAGGAATTCTCGCCACTCTCTGATTGGAAAAAGCACGTTTTAATTAGTGATTCAGAAGCAGCCATCATCCCACTTCTGGACTGAAGCTCATCCAGGAAGTACGTTTTGTTGCAGTTCCTCCACTAACCACTAGGTGCGGGCTCCAGAACAGAGCTAGTCCCCATTGACCTCCATGTTAAAGGGTGTAACTTTGCAGCAAAATTAAACATATTTCCAGTCTGGTACTGAAATCGTGTTTTTTTTTTTTTGTTTGTTTGTTTTTGTAATACCTCAGGTAAATTTACATTAAACAGTAAAGTTGACCAATCAGATGTCATTTGATGTGCTTCACTCAGCTTTGTCCCGCCTCTTTGCAACATGGTGCCGCATGGTTTGAGGAAAAATGGCGACGAAGACGACCAAGAACTTTGCTGTTCTTTGAAATACGTCTGGTAGTTTTGACATCATTACCAGCATTCGCATTCTTCTTGTTGTCATATCTTCATGCAACTCCTGAAGCTTCTCAGCTGTCAGATGTTTGCTCATGTTCTTCTGGTTTCAGCTGGATTCAGTTACTGAGCTCTCACCTGCAGCTTCTCTGGTTTATGTCTATATAAGTTCAGAGTACAGAAACAGCTTTGCAACATCTGTTCGCCCTCTATCGCCTGTATTTGAATAATTACCAGAGCCTCTCTTGACGCGTCTCTCCGTTACACCTGCACGTCTGTAGCTCTCCATCCATGAGCCGGCTTAAACATCTGAATGAGCGTTTCTTCATCCCTGCAAGGAAACTGATCCCGTTTCCTCGTTAGGATTTTGTTTTTGGAGGTGGTGGAATGTCCAAACCTGAAATATCTTCTCCTCTCCCCGTCTTTCCTTTTTTCTGTTGGGGGGAGAGGGGAAGAGAGGGGAGAGGGAAGGAGGAGGGGGGGGGTGAGGGGGGGGGGGGGGGGGGGGGGGGGGG